>PVKM010015551.1:0-27764 GCA_004027735.1 Carollia perspicillata
TTTGAGTTGTTGGACTGCTTTTTTCTTCTTAATCCCCAACTTGTACAAATCCCTTCTTTTGTAAAATTTAGCATCTGGGTAGATTTTTGTAATTTGGCAGACTCTGTATCTAGACATGACAAATTTCAGCTGGAAAAATACATTGTGAAAAATCTTTCAAATGTCACATTACAACTGGAGCCACTGCAAACCCAAAAGTGCAGCTGGACCATATTATTACATAGCTGTTTTATGTGCATTCCTTACCCCCAAGGAGGGAGTGAGTTTCCATCTGGAATATTATATCATTCTTCCTTTATAATGAGGATAAACATTTTTTTAAACTTATACTAACAGCATACTGCATTCATCATTATCAATCACATGATTTGAAATAATATTATTCTTTATTAACTTTGTAAGAAACTGTAAAACCAACCAAATCTCAAAAAAATTACTATTCAAATATGATTTTAGTTAAATAACATTGCACAATTAAAGTTAATGTTAAGTGCATTTTATTCAGTATGCTTTAACAAGAATGTGTCTTTAAAAACTCTGTTATCTTTGTGTTATGTGTGTTCTTCAAAGTCTCAAGGCTAGCCTATGCACAACTCAGGACAAAAACCCCAGGCTTTTCCAGAACCAGAGCACAGCACAGTTCCTGCTGCCAGAGAGGGTGGGGGGAGGAAAGAGCAAAGTCCCAGTGAATTATAATTTACATGAAGAGTCCCTGAGCAGAGCAAATGTGATATCCTAATGTCACAGACAACAACATGACCATCTAGCGAGGTGAAGTGAGCTCTCTGAGCTGCTGAGTAGTGCAGTCATAAATGTACCTCAGCCTTTCTGCTTTAAACTGTATCTAGCTGCTTCTACGGCAATAGAGAAGAGACATTATAGAAACATATTTTCTGTTCAATCACAAAGCATGCCAGTATTTTATTCCTCTTGAAATACTTTGCAATTGAGACAATTTAAAAACATTTCATGAACAAGTGAATCCCTAAACTAAATTTACTGAATAGAGGGCAACTATCGACAATTATTTGATATTTAATAAATTCACCCTCTTCTACACAGAGTATTTTGTTAAAGACCCAGCAAAAGAGGGTAAATACTACTTGCATCCAGGAAGTAGTCCTTTGGGAGAGGAAAATGCGGTGATGGTCTGGCTGCTCATCTCAAGGTTGCTGGTATTGGAAATGATTCAGTAGAATCATACAATGAGGCTGACACCTTGTCTGCCCCTTGGCAATGGTTTTCCATTAGGAGGCCAGGCCGAGAAGGCTTCCAGTGCAGGGAATTTCTGTTACCCCAGGACCCTATGTTTAAAGAATTCCACATGGCTGAGAGGGAGTAACTGGAGCCTAGAGTGATGGGGCTGGACGGAGGCCACAGCTGTATCCTGGATAAGACAGAGCAAACACTTGCTTGGCAAGCAGCCCCAGATTGTCACAGTTCATGCAAGAGGAGACATAGGACTGCAGGAGGAAATCACTAAGTTTAATGCCATGTGGGCTTGGCTGAATTTACCATCTCTGCCCTATCCTATCCCCCAGGGACTGACCTCTTCGGATTTCATTATGGTGCTTTCTTAGTCTCTGACTTCCACTGGGTCTGACAAATTAGAAGAGCTTGCAAGACTGGGGAGACTTGATTCTTCTCCCCTCCTGCCCCAACAAGGTGACTGTGTCAGTGGTCATGTCCCCTGTTTTTAATGCAGCCCTTGTTCAGTGAGCCCCCCCCCATCGCCTCCCTCTGCCCAAGGCTAGAGATTTTTCTGGAGTCTAATAATACTAGTCCCTTCCATTTCCAATGACTAAGGTCAGTCATTGTTTGTGACTATTGTTTGTTCCTGGATGAGCAACCATTCCCTCTCGTTTCTTTGTAGCCTGACCACACCTTTATATGTCCCTTTCATTGATATCTTTTCAATTTAGTAATTTGTTACATTTCTGCTCAAATCTTCACTAATGAAAAGTAATATAATAGCTAGTAAATATTACTATATGCCAAATATTATGTTAAGAAGTGAAAATGACTTATAAAAGTTTGTAACATCTGTCTGCGGCTGATATGCATAACTTACAAATACATAGTGGAGAGGTTGAACGGCCTCTCTAGGATCATGCAACTCCAGTGGATGACTAGGACGCAAGTTCTGTTTTTATGACTCCAGAGCTTCCTCCCTGAGTTATTATGTGATCCTACATTGCAAATCATCACACCCTCAAACAGAGATTAAAGGTGCCTATGTATTAAAGGGCTCAAAAAAATTTGTAGTTAAAAAAAATTCAGACCAGGACTGGCTGTCCAAAATATTTTTCCAAACAGTAAAATTTTCGCATTCTACTTGACTACTGCAACATAAGATGATACAGAAGGTATTCATGATTCTTAAACCATCAGTGTATATTTTTACATGTAGAGATTCTGGTTTTTACATTAGCTATCTGGTAGTGAAATGCCTATATAAATCTGCCCAACAACAAAAGTGAATGATATAACACCTGTCACTGTTTTTCCTCAAAAACATCAAGAGCTTTGCAGACTAATCCCGTAGGGGCAGGCTGATCTCATCCTGCATTTGATGTCTTCAGAAATATCTGCTGATCTGAAAAACATCACCAGCTGTCACAGAGCAAGTCTGTCATTGATTTGTTACTTCAATGTTGGTAGTTACCAACATTGGTAGTTACCTATTCCAGAAAAGCCTAATAGTACTGAAGAGTATGTCATTCACAAATATATTTTTAAGAATCAAATAACTTTTGTCTTAACATCACCTACTTACTTTTATGGGGGCTGTAATATTCAGCCACTGCCTGTTAGATTTATACCAAAATATGTTATTGGAAGACAACATAAGGAGGAATTCATGCTGGAGCCATGTAAGTAAAAATTATGGCCACAAAGCTGAACTGGTATTATTTATTATAAGTTCCAGGAAGTTGATCTTCTTTGGTTATGTTGTTCTATATTAGGATAAAAAAGAAAAATATGAGCCCAGAGAGTTACAGTGACATTGTTGGATTCTATCCATCTATATTCATTTAAAAACACAAATGCCATGTACAAAATAAATTTAGTCTTATTCATTTTACCTTATATTTACCCTAGAAAGTAAAAAAAAAAAATAATTGAATGTATAAATAAAGGGACCGACAAATGAATGAACAAATCAACTATTAGTTTGAAAACTATTTGCCCTACACCTGGAGAGTTCATAATATAACAATTACCTTGTACAATATTTTAAAGTCTCTAGCTTACTTGATTCTCCTTCTATTCATATGACAGTAAGAAGGAATTCACAGTTATTGAACATTTATTGTGAGTGAGATATTGGTTCATAAAGTTATTTCAACCTTAAAATAATTGGAGCACATAGGCAAAGATGATGAATAATTAAGAATAAGGCATTTGGTTTCAGATCTGCATTTGAGTCCCAGCTGGAGATGTGAAGCGATCCAGAATTTCTGTATAGAAGGGATATTGAATTTTTAGGATCCAGAAAAAGAACTCATCCTGCATATGGGGAATAGAATAATAGAATAAATATGTCAGCCTTATTGTCAATAAAACCTAGATTGAAGGATATAGCTTAGGGGAATGGCTAAGTGCGTTTGGTAATGATCTCTATTCTTCATATGAACTCCTGTCTTCATTTCTAGGGGTGTCCAATCCATGGCCCACAGGTCACATGCAGCCCAGGATGGCTATGAACATGGCCCAACACAAAATTGTAAATATACTAAAAATGTTATGAGATTTTTTTTGTGATTATATGTCACAATGTATTTAATGCGTGGCCCAAGACAACTCTTCTTCTTCCAGTGTGGCCCAGCGATGCCAAAAGTTTGGACACCCCTGCTAGACCATAGAACATCCACTGAAGAAAATTAGATATCTACTGAGCACTTACCAGTGATTGCTGCCGCACACAGCTGTGGGATTCAAGCAAAGGGAAACAGGAAGAATTAGAGAAATACTCCTCAGTGCTCATAAACTTAAAATTGTTGATTACCATGCCAGGAACATAATGTTTAATAAATGGTAGTTATCACTACTGTAAGGCACAAATGTTCTGGTTTTTCTTTTCAGGAAACCATCTTCAATAGACAATGATACAGAAGGTATTTACAAGTACAAATTTGCGTCAGACTCAGTGGTAGGCAGGATGCTACCCCCACACACCGAAGATGTCCATGCCCTAATGCCTGGAACATGTGAATATGTTTAATGACATTACAAAGGAAAATTAAGGTAGTAGATGGAATTGAGTTTGCTAATTAGCTGACCTTTAAATAGGGAGAGTATCCTGGCTGATTCGGGTGGTCCCAATGTAATCATGGGGTCCTTGCTGTGGAAGAGGCAGTGTCAGAGCAATGTGCTGTGAGGAAGACCATCAGCTACTGCTGCCTTTGAAGATGGAAGGATTCTAAAATCCAAAATATGTGAACAGCCGGTAGAGGCTGAAAAAGTTAAAAAAAAAAAAGAAAAAACAAAATCACACACACAAACAAGCAGAAAAGTAGGTCCTACTCTAGAATTTCCAGAAAGGAATGCAGCCCTATCTACATCTTCACTTTAGACCAATGAGACCATTTCAGATTTCTGATGTCCCAAACTGTAAGATAATACATTTGCATTGTTTCAAGCCACTCAATATGTGCTAATTTGTTACAGTAGCAATGGGAAACTAATACAGACTGCAAAGGAAACACCTCACTCCACACCACACTCTCTCTTCACCCAAATGGACAAGGACTGAATCAAAGCCTGGGATCTAAGGGCTGGGTTAGAGGGTGAGGTGGTGTGAATTCCAGACATTGTATAGGAGTGGCAAGAAGATATCTTGACGTAAATGGGTTACTTACCACTAATATTCTTTGAGAGATGCTGTATAGGTTTTGATTTAAAAATGTATGAAAAAATAACCAACTCTCTTACCTCAATGTCCCATCCACTATTTGGAGAAACTGAAAATACTGGCAAAAAAAAAAAGAGCATTTCTATAACTTTTTTTTTTCATGAATACATTGTGCTTTGTAGGCAATTTTAAACCACACTGTCATTCCATGGCTCTGTCAGTAAAAACTGGTTACAAAAGTACAGATCACGCCAACTTAAAAGTACTCCAAAACAATGTATCATGTCCGTTTAACTCTACCTTTTAATCTAGCTCTAAACCAAAACGTTTTGTGAAAAACCCAATAGTAACCAAATCTAACATGTTCTATTTTAGAAACCAATAAAAATGGCTATTAATAGTGTAGGTTAATTATGGCCTTACGACAGAAGTTGCTCTTCTGAAATGGACCTGCCTTATGCCCATTGCACTGAGTATAAATTGGACCTTTTATTTAGGTTCTCTGTAGACAGGGAACCAGTACCATCATGAAGTGCCATGGGCTCCAGGTCGGGTAGCATTAGAGAAATGTAAATAATATTAATCACCCCTTGGTCTGGTCATAGTAATTTATAACATTGTATTGTATCACAAGAAGTTCATTCATGCTGTATTTTTCATCATTTCTTAAGAAACAGTTTGTGGAAGATTTTTGTCTGTGCTTCGACCCAGATTTCTGGATCCTCAGAGCATATTTGCTCACCCGCCCATCCCTGACAACATTTGCTCCTCCTTGTTGTCTGGAGGTTAAAACTTAGAAAATATTTCAAGGGCTTCTCCCCCTATGACTTCTGTTGTCAGATAAGACATGGAGTTCTGGGGCGGCAAGTCAAGAATCTGAATTTTCCCTTTCTGCCAATGATTTTGGGAGAAACAACTTAGAACACATTTGGGACACACTTTTCTATCAAGTGGAAATTCCCTGAAGTGAGTTCGTATGATTAGTGATGACTAGTTTTGAAATATTCATTCAGAGACTAGCTTGCAAAATTTTGAGTATATCATCCAGGAAAAACACATACAGTATAAATAAAGGTGGTGTTAATAAACAGGAGATGTTGTTTTTAAAAATTTGCAGCTATTTCCAAATAACTGAAATTTGAATATGATGTTCTTCTGATTCCAAGAAAGCGCCATTCCTAATCAGGCACATCAGCATTTCTAGGTATTCTGACATGAATTTCAGGCTTTAAAACCCTTAATTGATAGATTTCCTCCTATGTAAATAAAATCTCTGTTCATACAAATAAAGTGAATTTTCTCTTAAAGTAATGAGTAACTCTACTGGCAACAAATGTTCTTCTCTTCTTCTTAAAGAAGACTCTTTAAGACTTTTTTAAGTGTATTTTATTGAGTATGCTGTTGCAGTTGTCCTCATTTTCCCCACTTGTCCCACCTCAGCTGTCCCACCCAGCTGTCCCCACTCCTTCAGGCAATATCCCCACCATTGTTCATGTCCATAAGTCACGCACATAAATTCTTTGGCTACTCCATTTCCTACACTGTACTTTACATTCCTATGGTTATTCTGTAACTGCCTATTTATACTTCTTTTTAAAAAAATATTTTATTTATTTATTTTTAGAGAGAGGGGAAGGGAAGGAGAAAGAGTGGGAGAAAAACATCAATGTGTGGTTGCCTCTCATGTGTCCCCCACCTTGGATTTGGTCCGCAGCCCGGGAATGTGCCCTGACTGGGAATTGAACTGGTGGCCCTTTGCTTCACAGTCCCATGCCCAATCCACTGAGCTACACCAGCCAGGGCCCTATTTGTACTTCTTAATCCCCTCACCTCTTCACTCACTCCACCCTGCCCCCTCATACTTTGCAAGCATCAAAAGGCTCTCTGTATCTGTGATTCTGTCTCTGCTTTTCTAGTTTGCTTAGTTGCTTTTTTAGATTTAACAGTTAATAGATTTGTGTTTTTTGTCATTTTATTGTTCATAGTTTTGATTTTTTTTTTCTTAAGTAAGTCCCTTTAACATTTCATATAATGATGGTTTGGTGAAGACAAACTCCTTTAGTTTTTTCTTGTCTGGGAAGCTCTTTGTTTACCCTTTGATTCTAAATTATAGCTTTTCTGGGTAGAGCAATCTTGGCTGTAGTTCCCTGCTTTTCGTGACTTTGAATATTTCTTGTCGATACCTTCTTGCCTGCAAAGTTTCTTTTGGGAAATCAGCTGACAATCTTATGGGAACTCCCTTGTAATTAACTATCTTCTTTTCTCTTGCTGCTTTTAAGATTCTCTTTTTATCTTTAACATTTGGCATTTTAGTTTTGATGTGTCTTGGAGTGAGCCATTTTATATCCATCTTATTTGGGATTGTCTGTGCTTCCTGGAATTGTATATCTATTTCCTTTGCCAAACTAGGGAAATTTTCTTTCATTATTTTGTAAGGATTTCATTTATTTATCGTTAGAGAGAGGAGAAGGGAAAGAGAAAGAGAGGGAGAGAAACATCAATGTGTGGTTACCTCTCACATGTACCCTACTGGGGTCCTGGACTGTATCCCAGTCATGTGCCCTGACTGGGAATTGAACCAGACACCATTTGCTTTGCAGTCTGGCACTCAATCCACTGAGCCACACCAGCCAGGGCTCTTTCATTATTTTTTTCACATGGATGTCCAGTTTTTTGCTTTTTCTTTTCTTCTTCTGGCACCACTATGGTGCAAATGTTGGACATCTTGAAGTTGTCCCAGAGGCTGTCTACACTATTCTTATTTTGTTGGATCCTGTTATGTTCTTGATGTTCTGCATGGTTGGTTTTTGTTTCCTATGCTAAAAATCACTGATTTGATCCTCAGCTTCACCCATTTTATTGTTTTTTCTCTGTAATTTGTTCTTTAGTTCGATTAGTGTATCCTTCATTTCTTTTTTAAAAATTTTTAAAAAGATTTTATTTATTTTATTTTTAGACAGAGGGGAAGGAAGGGAGAGGAAAGGGAGAGAAATATCAATGTGTGGTTGCCTGTTGTGCACCTCCTATTTGGGACCTGGTCTGCAAACCAGGCATGTGCCCTGACTGGGAATTGAACCAGTGACCCTTTGGTTTTCAGGCCATCACTCCATCTACTGAGCCACACTAGCCAGGGCAGTGTATCCTTCACCTCTGACTGGATCTTTTTAATGCTGCTAAGGTCCTCACTAAGTTCGTTGAGCATCCTTATAACCAGTGTTTTGAAGTCTGCATCTGATAGATTGCTTATCTCCATTTCACTTAGCTCTTTTATGGAGTTTTGATCTGGTCTTTCACTTGGACCATGTTTCTTTGTCTCTTTGTTCTGCCGGACTTACTGAGTTTGTTTCTCTGTATTAGATAGAGCTGCTTTGACTCTGTGTCTTGTGGTGTGGCCTAATGTAGTAAATGTCTTGTAGGGTCTAGCACATAGCCTCCCTTATCTCCCAAGTTGAGTACTTGAGGTGTGCCCTTTGTATAGGCTGAGTGCACCCTCCTTTTGTAGTTGAGCCTTGATTACTGTCGGCAGATCAATGGGAGGGATTTACCTAGGCCAGTCAGCTGCAACAATTGTCTGTGACCACTTACCACCAATCTCCACCCTCTGTGGAAGATCAGCTTTGCAGGGTCAGAGTGGTGATGCTCTGACATAATCTATAGCTGTCCACTGGGTGTGCTGGCTCTGGGTTTCCTGGGTGGTACAGGCCAAGGTAAACCCCCACCTGTGTTTTTCCCAGGGCCACACTGCCTGACCTAAAAAGCCATCTGAGATGGCTGTTATTTGTGCTGGGCTTGGACATTCCCAGGCTAAGTCAAGCTGTGAATATAGTCTGGTTGCTGCTAGTACTGCCAGAGGCTCACTGGCCAGTGGTTGCTTGTCTGATAGGATTTAGGAAGTTGTGAAGCATGACCCAAGATCAGCCATTCATATGGAAAAGCAGCTTGTGTGGGTCCATAAGTTGGGTGAGGCAGAGTTTCTGGGGATCTCCAAGGCAGGTCAAACAGTGTTAGCCAGGTTGTTGGAGTCTCAGATATGGCATCAGCTTTCTGACGCTGTGGGGGGAGGGTTTAGAAAAGGGACAATGGCTTCTGCTTGCTTTAATGCCAGACACTTCAGTCTCTCCCTGTATACCACTGATGCTTTTCAAGCTTCTGTCCCAGTGCTGGAGCTCAGAGGGAATGATTCTGAGTAGGTGAATTCATGTGTGGGTTCTTAAAGAGGAACCTGAGGCTGTAGAAGTTTCTTCCTCTGACTCAATCCCCTGTGTTGTTTGCAGCTGGAAGTTGTGGCTACTTATCTTCCTGGCACTGGAACCCTGGGCTGGGGGCTGGGTGTGGGGTTGGGACTCCTCACTCCTGAGACATCCCTCCCAAAATTTTATCCATTATATATGGATGAGGTACCAGCCCATTCCACACCTGTGCCCCTCCTACCAGCCTGGACTGATATGGTTTCTTTAATTCCACAGTGATCAGACTTCCACTGAACTTGACTTCTGATGGTTTTGAGTGATGATTGTTCTATATTTCAGTTGTAATTTTTATGTGGTTGTGCAAAGATAAACCATATCTGTCTACACTACCATCTTGACTGGAAGTTAACATTTCTTATAATACAGGTTTGGTGATGATGAACTCCTTTAGCTTTTCTTGTCTGGGAAGCTCTTTATCTATCCTTTGATTCTAAATGATAGCTTTGTTGGTTAGAGCAATCTTGGTTGTTGGTCTTTGCTTTTCATCGCTTTAAATATTTTTTTATAATTGATAGGTTGTATTTTTAAATATTTTAATTGTTGTTCAAGTACAGTTTTCTGCCCTATACCCCCATCCCAGCCAACCCCCCCCAGCCCTCCCCTCCTCCCTCCCATCTCCACCCCCACTTGTTATTGTCCATGTGTCCTTTATACTTGTTCCTGCAAACCCTTCCCTGCTTCCCCTGAAATCCCTTCCCCTCCCCTCTAGTCACTGTCAGCCTGTTCTCAATTTCAGGCTCTTTGGTTATATTTTGCTTGTTTGTTTTGTTGATTAGATTTCTGTTAAAAGTGAGATCATATGGTATTTGTCTTTCACTGCCTGGATTATTTTGTTTAGCACAATGAATATTTCTTATCTGTCCCTTTTTGCATGCAACATTTCTGTTGAGAAATCAGTTGACAGTCTTATTGTAAGTCCCTTGTAAGTAACTAACTTCTTTTCTCTTGGTGCTTTTTAGCTATTCTTTTCTTTTCCTTTGGCATTTTAATTATGATGTGTCTTGGTGTGAGCCTCTCTGGGTTCATCTTGTTTGAACTCTCTGAGCTGCTTGAACTTGTATGTCTATTTCCTTCACTATGTTAGGGAAATTCCCCCTCTTTATTTTCTCAAATAAATTTTGTTTCTTTTTTATAATGGAATGTGTTGAGGTGACAGTTTATAAAATTATATAGGTTTCAAGTGTACAATTGTATATGTCATCTACATATTGTATTGTGTGTTCATCACCCCAAATCGTATCTACTTTCATCATCATCTATTCCCACTTTACCTGCTCCTACCTTCCCTATCACCTTTCCCTCTTATAATAACCATTCTGTTGTCTGTCCATGAGGGTTTTCTCCTTTTTTTTTCTTAATCCCTTCACTCAGGCCAGCTGCATGCTTAGTCAAAGAAGATGACTTTTCCCGATAGAGGAGAGGACCATTCTTCAGCCAAGAGTACATGAGTAGATGCACTCCTCTGGTAGAACCTTCAAATAAGCTCTGAAATAGGTTTTCAATGTCTTGCTCTTCCTTTTCCCTTCTAGCACTCACATGATGCCAGTGTTTGTACGATTGAAGTGGTTTCAGAGGCTTCTTATATTAGCCTCAAAAAGATAAAAAATGTGAAAAATAAAATGGCAATAAATACATATCTATCAACAATTGAATTTAGAAAACAAAATAAATGAACAAGTAGAACAGGAAAAGATTCATAGATACAGAGAATATTTTGATGGTTACCAAATAAGAGAGGGAATTGGGGTTTGGGTGAATAAGACAAAGGGATTGAGAAGTACAAATTGGCAGTAACAGACTAATCATGGGGATGTGAAGTATACCATAGGGAATACAGTCAGCAATATCCTAAACACTATATATTGTGATATATATACATTGTATTAGATAGATAGATAGATAGATAGATAGATAGATAGATAGATAGAAGAGTTATTGGGGCGATGACTTAGTTATATAATGTTTAGTCATTGGGGTGTACATTCGAAACTAATATTGTATGTCAACTGTAAGTGAAAAGTAAAAAAAAAAAAAATGAATGATTTTTCAAAAAAGTCTTCATTTTAAGCTGGTCAGTGGAAAGAGCACCATCCTTTAGACAATAACAATAATGATAATGATAATAATAACAGATTAAAGTTTGGATTTAAGCCCTCACTCACATCCATGGTTATGTACTCTGAGCTAGCACCTAAACTACCCAAAGGGCATTCAGGAGATTTGTACAAAGTAAACCCCCCAAAACTAATCTCATTGCTTTGCTTCTGAAAGAACTTTCTAAAAGTACTTTCTGCCCACCATTGGCCTGCTGACTGCAGCTCACATCTCTCCTTTGCTTCTTTGTGTCTGCACTATTCACTCACCTGCCCTGCTCATGTCCAGAGAGCCCATAGCTCCATTGCACAGTGTGTAGCATTTGGGCCTTCTTTGCCAGTCATGACGGCCCTTCTGTTCAGTGTCTGATTGCTATGAAGATTGCACACAGTGGTCCAGGTGAATTTTGCTTTGAGAAGTCAATGGATACGCCATCTGCTGCTTTGGATGTCACCGGTTGGCGGAGATTGACTTGCTGTTTGGAATGCAACCAATTTGAGTGGAAAAATTTTCTTATTTGTGGCTATGTTATGAAGGAGAAATCTACAACAACCAAAAGCATTTTTTAATTTAAATTTGACTATCAAACCAAAGTAGATGGTGAGATAATCCTTCATCTTTATGACAAAGGAGGAAATGAGCAAATGATTTGTATGATGGAGCAGGTATTTGCATTTGTTTTACTGTATACAGCCAATAAGAAAGTGTTCCTTGGCCAGAGCTACCCATGGAGTCAGACCTTTGCTTAAAGCTATGACAGAAAATAGATTTTTGGTTGTGTGTTCAGAAGCTAAAATTCTCATTAACTTGAAACTCTCCACAGCTCCTTTTTGGGAAAGTAGAGCCCTTTCTCCCGGGACACTATGAAGTTTGGGATTTAAAGCCACAAGGCAAAGTTGTGTCAATGGAAAAGGTTAAATATCATTGCTGCATTCTAACAGTGTTGGAGAAACTATTCCCAGGTTTGAGACAGAAACTGTGAAGAGCAATATCCAGAGCCTTTTTAACAATGCCATAAGAAATGTTTGATGACAGACAGAAGGATTGGTTGTCTTTTATCAGGGGGCTTGGATTCCAGTTTGGTTGCTGCCACCCTGTTGAAGCAGTTAAAAAAGGCACAAGGCCAGTACCCTCTCCAGACATTTGTGATTAGCATAGAAGACAGTCCTGATCTACTGGCTGCCAGAAGGGTGGAATATCATATTGGGAGTGAACATCATGAAGTCCTCTTTAGCTCTGAGGAAGATACTCAGGTCCTGGATGAAATCATCTCTTCCTTGGAAACCTATGACAGCACAACAGTTCTTGCTTCAGTAGACACACACTTAATTTCTAAGTACATTCGGAAGAACAGAGATAGCATGGTGATCTTCTCTGGAGATGGTTCAGATGAACTGACACAGGGTTACATATAGTTCAGGGGAAGGGTTCTTCCTCTGAAAACGCAGAGGAGGAGGGTGAAAAGCATCTGAAGGAACTCTATTTGTTTGATGTTCTCTGTGCAAATTGAACTATTGCTTCCCATGGCCTTAAGTTGAGAGTCCCATTTCTGGATCATCAATTTTGTTTCTACTACTTATCTCTACCCCAAGATATGAGAATTCCTAAGAATGGGATAGAGAAAGATCTGTTTGGAGAGACATTTTAGGACTCCAATATGATACCTAAAGAGATTCTCTAGTGACCAAAAAAAGCATTCAGTGTATGGCATAACCTCAGTTAAGAATTCCTGGTTTAGGATTGTATAGGACTAGATTGAACATCAGGTTGATGATGCAATGATGGCAACAGTAGCCTAAAAGTTTCCCTTCAACACTCCAAAAACTAAAGGCTGGTAATACTGTCAAATCTTTGAATGCCACTATCCAGCCTGGCCTGACTAGTTGACCCATTGCTGAATGACCAGGGGGATTAATGCCACTGATCCTTCTGCATGCACTCTGACCACCAAAGATTAGAAACATTCTAAGCTAGAGACAGAAAGTAAATGTTTCTTCTAATTATGAAAGGTAGAGGGTTTGTGGGTGAGAAGGTTAACAATGAGCATTATCCATTCAGGGGGTGAAAAATAAAAGTCTTAAAGCTAAAAAAAAACATATTCCTTTTTTTTTTCTTTACAAAGAGCAATTGTTAGAAACTAATCATCCTGTACACCCTGGAAAGCAATTACACAAATGAAAAACAACAAATCACCATAGAAATTACATAGATCTAAGTGTTAGCAGCCTTGGCCAAACTTTGTGTAGCATGAGAGCGATGGAGTAACACAAGCCATCAGTTACTCCTGTGGAGCACTGGAGTGCTCCACACTTTGTACCACTTACAAAGAACCTTTCCCTGGTGGGACGTAATATCGGTAGATGATCATCCAATTATGGAAGAGAGTTATTATGTCCTCATTTTTTCAGATGTAGAGTTGAAGGCACAAACAATATCATCATTAAAAGCATTAGTCAAAGGTAAAGTTCAGACATTGCGAATGGGTGGTTGTGGGGTGTATTTCCTGCCAGTTTTGCTTAGATGAGAATATTTCAAAATTAACTTAGACAATTATTTAACATTGGTAAATTTTGTATAAAAATCCATAGTTTTTAACCTTGATAGTCTGAAATGGCACCAGCCAGTTGGAGGTGAGCAGTAGTGATCTTCTAGAAAGTGTGTGTGTCCTTTCAGATGGACACAATTGCTGCCACTAGCTCAACATAGGCAAGTGCATTTGCATCAACAGCCCCCAAACAGGAGAGTCTCACCAGTCCCCTCCTCCCTCCCCTCCTAAAAGCTAGCATGGTTATTAATTACTTAACTAATGTTCATATATTTATTGAGTTTCTGTGAGATGCACTGTTTTGAAGTGTGGCTAGAGCAACATAAATGACAAAGTTCTTGCCCTCACAGAGCTCTCCTTCTAACTGATGGGGATTTTAATGGGACTTGATGGGTTCCCCTATTATATTTTATTGTAAAGGCTGCATGTCAGGGTGTCAAACTCATTTTTGTCAGAGGCCACATCTGTTGGGGGGAGGCTCCGCCCACAGAGCCCCCCCGCATCCACCACAGATGAAAATAATGCTACCAAGACCTGATCTGCTTGGGGAGGAAAGGTGGCCGATCTCTCAAAGGAGAAGGGCCATGAGTCCTTACCTCACAGTATTTATTAGGTTCATAACACACAAGGATAAAGGTAAAGGCCATTAATCATTGTCAGGCAGTAAGGGTCAAACAATAGATGACAAAGAACTCTGAGGGCCTATTCTGAGTCAGGGTCAGATAGCTAAAGAGGTATAAAACTTTGAGGAACAAACTCACTTCTTGCTTAGACCCTTATTTAATTGAGAGCATTCTAAACAAAGCAGGTTTCACAGGATTTTACATATTCTTTCTTATGCCTGATTGCCCTAGGGAACCCACCCTTTCCAGTACACGATGGCACCCACCACCAGCATTGTCTCAGGCTTAAGGCATTATCTCAGGCTTAAGTCAAGCAGGGGAAGTAAGGCAGCCAAGAGATTAGGAGACTTCTTGCAGACAGAATGAGGACTCAGGCTATGTCAGAATAGCCAGGAAGCGAGGGTCCATCACCCCCTCTTTGCTTCAGCCCCTCGAGCCCTTCCTTTAGGGCCTCCCAAGTGATCATGTCTGGCTTAGATTGCCCCCCTTGTGAGGGGTCTTACCCATCATTGACTAACCAACCAAGCATTGGGGGCCAGAGATAGATGAAGCAGAAGCAACACTCCTGCCAGGGAAATAAGCTTTGTCTCCTTAGTGGCTCACAATCCGAAGGTCACTCACTCAGCCTGAGCCATGGGGGGTTTACAGCTCCTGAAACCAGGCAGGGCAGTTCCCAACACACATCAGCCTCGCAGTTGCCTTCAAAGGGCCAAAATAATTTTAGGACTGTATAAATGTAACTACTCCTCAACTCTTAAGGAGCTGAAATTATATTTGGTCCTTTGAAGGCAACTGCAAGGCTGATGTGGCCCCCAGTGAAAATGAGTTTGACACCCCTGCTGTATGTAACCATTTGAAAGATATTTATTCATTTAAGATATGGTGTTTGTGGCTGTATTGATGAACTGTTATGTTTTAGGCATTGTGGCAAGCACATTGCATACCTTTTCTAACAACGAAAGCCCAACGATAACTCTCTGAAGTAGGTGATTATTATCCTGATGCTAAATGTGAGTTTATAAACCAGATTTCAGAGAGGGAAACTTGCCTATAGTTTATAAGCTATGAAATAGTGAAGCTGTGATTCATGTCCAGATCTGACTAACACAAAAGACAGTCTTGTGTAACTCATCAGATGCTGCTAAAAGCAATTAGTTCTAGTTTCAACACTTGGCTGGGAAACCAGCTTGCCAAAATTTACAAGTTAATTGGGTTCATATGCTTTCTTTGATATAGCAGTAAATTTTCACTATGAGTGGATACTATGGGCTACCTTTCTTCCAGCCTCCTATATTGCTGTCCATTCCATTTTTTGAGTATTTCTTCAAAACCAGTTTTCTTGTCTTTCACTAATCAGTCTCAAATCCAATAACTCAGTATTTTAGGTTTTCTTGCAGCAGCACACTTCGAGGAACTACCTCTACCAATGAACAATTTACCTAGAGAATTTCAGCATAAACAGAGAAAACTTCCCCTATGAGCTGTGTACAACCAAAGGACAGATATTTGTGATGAGGAGAATAGTGTAAGGACACATATCTGAGATCAGATTGAATAATCTGAGTGGTTCGAGAACATGACCCTTAGTGATGGTTAATTATATCATGGAGAATATGTAGCTGTCAACAGATCCTACTATATTTTCATGAATGTGGGAATAATTAGGCAGTAAATAAATTAATCCCTAAAGCAGTAAAGTTAATTAATTGTCTGGCAGAGCTGTTTTATGGTTATTGCAATTTCCTCTGTTCATAGACAGAAATTCTTATAAAACAATTACTTTCTGCAAGCTAATATTCCTTTACTAAAAGATAACTTTTGGATTCTAATCTTTATTCACAGTGTAGATTGAGTAACTGTGTTTGTATGTTAAAGAAAATGACTTGAGTAATATGCACTATTATCTTCAAGGTATAATTTAATTGCAAGTGAAAACATGCAGTAATGCATCCCTCCAAACGCACAAATTATGTGTCTTTATGATTCATAAACCCTAGTCCACTTAAACATTATGAGAAAATAAGTTTATTTTGGAGAATAACCATCTTTGGTGAATAATTACTTACAAAATATTGTGCAAAAAAGGCAATTAATTCATAAGAACTTTCCAAATATTGAGTTAATATCAAAAACATCTTATGCTCAAGACAATATTATATAATATGTTAACCCAAAATTCTTATGTTTTCTCCCTGAAAACTTATAAAACTTTCAAAAATAGAAATTGTACATGTACACGAATAAATGCATACCTTCTACTCTATGTTTTCATAAACAAAATTTAGAGTCCACCATGGGAACAAGGTATCTATATACATATGTATATGTATGTATATTAGGATCACTTGGCACTAGATTTGACACTCATGGAATTTCAAAATTTGACTTTTAGCATTATCCTCAAGTAATATTGTACATAAAGTCACACAGATACACTGATGGAATCTTAAAAAAACTATTATCATAATTCTAACAGAACTACTAATTCCACGTTGTATTTTATATATTTTATTTTTTTAAATATTAGCCTTTAAAATGAAATGAGATTAATCTCTGTTAAACTTTTACAGACTCTGATAATATGGCTCTTATTTAGAAGAGGATTTTTTCAGGAAATATATTTATAATGTCGTATAGTCGGTTTTTAAATTGGTTAGTATCATAGTCCTAAATTTCTAGTCACGTATTTATTAATTCAATAAACATTTATTCATTATCTATAGAGTAAGCACTAAGTAGTAAAACTGTCTTTATTCTAAATATATATATATGTATATATACGCACCCACACTATGTACACTTTTTAGTAAGGGGAGAAGACATATAAACAAACAAGCATAATTGAATGACATAGATAATTTGAGAAAAGTTTGTCCTGAGTACATGATGGTGTATATGACATAAAGGAGTTAATAATAAGTCAAAGGACTGAGATAATGGCAAAGATCAAGATACTTTAT
This sequence comes from Carollia perspicillata, assembly GCA_004027735.1. NCBI lineage: Eukaryota > Metazoa > Chordata > Mammalia > Chiroptera > Phyllostomidae > Carollia > Carollia perspicillata. Next base: position 17,328 of record PVKM010015551.1, read on the forward strand.
AGAGAATTATATTTTAAATAAACATTGAAACAGGTAGATCTCACTAATTGATGGGAGAGCAAACGAAGCATAAGCATGAGCCGGGGGGTATGAAACAACACAATGCACTGGGCCCTCCAAGTTGTTTGCTGTGGTTAGTAGGTGCATAGGGCATGGAAGGGCACCTTTAGAGATAAGTCTGGAGACTTAAGCAAGAATTGACATTAATCTCATATTCCAGGCAGTTTGCTTTGTTTCTCTATTGTCCAATAAGATAACTACTAGCTACATGTGGGTATTTAAATTTAATTTTAGCTAATTAAAATTAAATATAAAAAAATAAATAAATAGAATTTATTATATAATTTAAATATTTGAATATATAAGTAAATATTTGATATAATTATATATTTATATATTAATATAAATAATATTTAATATAATTATATATAAATATATAGCATGTGTTCATATATAATATGTAAATATCTAAACATTCAATATAATTATATAATTATACAATTATAATTATATTATTATGTAATATATAATTATATAATTTGAATATATGATAAATGAAATGAATTGAATTAAATACTATAAATTAAATAAAAATATAATTAAAAATTTCATGTCACTTTAGCCACAGTTCAGTGCTCAATTGCCAGTCTACTATGTCTAGTGGCAAGTCTGTGGGTCAGTACAGATATCAATCATTTCTACTGTTGTATAAAATTCTGTTGGACAGCATTGAGACACTTAGAATAAGAATCCAAGAATTTAATGCCTACAGAGAATAGGCAAGTAATAAAAATGAATGAATCTGGCTTAACATAGATACATTAAAAAATAAGAATAGTTTTCAATATATGATCCAATATTGCTAAATAATATTATTCAAGAAATTCATTGATTTAAAATATGTGAGCTGAAGGTTATTTCTAAAAGTTAGCCTCTTATTTATGATATTTATGTAGATTTTGAAAAATTTTAAGCAGCGAATATCATAATCAGGCTATTAAGTTACACATATCATGCTGGTGGCTTATTGGATCATAGGTTAGGGGAAGGCAATACTGGAGGCAAATTCTAGCAATAGTTTATTTATGGCACAGTGATGGAGAAGCTCATCAAGGAAGCATATGGAGGTAAAGAAGAGATGACGGATAAACACCACATGAAGAAACCTTAGACTGCTGATTATTTGGGTAAATAATTTTGCCAATTCTTAAAGTTAAAAAAAATACAGAGAGAACACTTATGTTGGACAGCAACAAATTCCATTTTGAACATACTGAGATTGAGGTGCCTATAAGATATTCTAGAAGGAATGTTCAGTAAAAAGAGAAATAGAAAATTGCAGAGCACAGGATAAATGCCAATACTTTATGGTGCACAACCAAAATCAGGCCACTTCTTACCTTTAAAAACAAAGTTTTATTAACATACAGTTGTGACCATTTATTTAGATAATGTCCCCCTTTGCTCTGCAATGCCAGAGCTAAGTAGATAGAATGGCAATATATCGCCAACAAACCAAAAATAATTAATAATATTAAACATTTAATACTTAATTACAAAAAAAGTTTGCTGACCCCCACTCTAGCACAAGAGATTAGTGCTCTGTGTGGCTAACCCACATACCTCAATCAAATGTGTGTGGTAAATCCAGTCATCCATTTGTTGAATCAATTACAAAATATTTATTAAGAAGCATGTATGTTCTGGGCATTAGGCTAACAAATTATATATAAAAATTGTTCAATGAAAATAACAATTCAGCATAGTTATTTTTTAAATATGTATATATAATTGTGACAAAGGAAATTTTAACATTAGTTATCTTCTTTCTTCCCAAAGTATCACAAGAAAGAAAATTCACCAAAGTAAATATATGAGTTCTGCCACTTTTGACAGTCTTCAGATTATTTTGTTTAGGCTCATACAAATTTTCTACTGAAACATTAAGTGATACTGATTTCTCTGTCCTTTCTTCCAGAGTAAGTCAACAATATGTAACTCCAGAAATGTGAAGAGACTTCTGGACTGAAATCTGTGGAACTCCAAAAGAATGTCCAGTGTAAATGAAGTATCAGTGAGGTGGTTTGAAGGGAAGACTCTTCCTGGAATAGCTACTACATCAATACGTGACCATTTATGCATTTATTTGTTCATTCACCTATCAATTTATTTAGTAAATATTTTTGAAGTACTTATTATTTGCAAAGTACAGTTTTGGTTTCAAGATATAAAAGTTAAGAAGATAATTCTCAAAACCAAAATAGATATGAACATATTTGGGGAAATTATGTCTCATGGAGTACTAAGGGAATACAGTATTAAAGTATGGGTGACAAATTCATTAACCTTACTTCTTTACCAAATCCAATAAAGGTGTCAAAAATCTTTAAAATACATCAAAAATAACAATGAAGAGAGAACATAAAACTATGATAATAGAATTCTGGAAGAAAGGGAGAAGGATAAAAATCACTGACTTAAAAGAACTGATACATTTTCAGTTCCAGTAACAAAGCTTGGAAGTAACTCCTATTGCAATAAGAAAAAGACAAACAAACTGAATATCGGTGATGTTTTTGGACCAACCAGAAAACTGAAGTTTTAGGCCCAAGCACTGCACAGCACTTTAGCTAGACAGGTGAACTCAGAGAGTTATAGCTGGGATCTGTTTAACTGCAGCAGACACTGCTGCAGCCATGGACTGGTAGAATCACTTAAATGGTAACTTTCAATACAACACACACACACACACACATCATGCAAACAGTCTAAAAAGACAGTTAGCCTTAGAATCAGACTCACATGTGACACAGATGTTGGAATTATCATAGGGAATTTAAAACACTTTTTTATTCTCACCCAAGGACATTTTTCTTTCATTGCTTTTAGAGAGAGGGTATGAGACAGAAGCACTGATCAGTTGCTTCTCACCTGTGCTGGGACCAGGGATCAACCTGCAAACTAAATATGTGCCCTGGCCTGGAATTGAACCTGCAACACTCGGTCACGAGACAACACTCCAACTAGCAGAGACACACTGGCCAGGTCAGAGGGTTTTTAAAAATGTTTGGTAATATTGTAGAAGTCCTAATGAAGAAAAGAAAGTAAGCATGTAAGAACAGTTGGGTAACATAAGCAAAGAGGTAGAAATCCTGAGGACGAACCCAAATGAAATGCTAGAAATCCCAACTCTTAAAACAGACAGGAACACTATTTGTGATAAGCTCATCCATTGAATAGATAAATCCAAGGAAAGCATCAATCAGTTTGGAGATAGGTTACTAGAAACTATCCATATGAATGTGAAAACAAACCAAACAAACAACAAAAAAACACAGAACATCTAAAAACTATGGAACAGTAAAAAAAACATACACATGATTGGAATATCATAAGAAAAAAGAAATATTTGAAGTAACAATGGCTGAGAACCTTCTGACATTTAAGAAAGATACCAAAACACAGATACAGGGAGGTCAGAGAATAGTAGGTAGGATAAATACCAAAGGACTACATATGGGGTGAGACAAAAGTAGGTTTATAGCTGTTCCTTTTTAAAAATAATACAATAATTAATGGATAATAATGAAAGAATGAAGCGTGTTTTTCATACTCACAACTATAAACCCACTTTTGCCCACCCCGTATAGGAATACCATATTTAGAACCCCTCTCTCTCCAAATTAGAGAGGGGCAGAAAAAATGGCAAAAAAATGTAGAGGGAAAAAAGTGCACCTTACCTGTAGAGGAACAAGAACACAGTAGATGTCTTTTCAGAAATCATGCAGAGAAGAGAAAAGTGAGAGGAACCTGTGAAGTGCTCAAAGAAAAAAGTAAAAATCACCAGCCAAGAATTCTATATCCAGAAAAATTTTTCTTCAAAGTAGAGGAGAAATAAAACATCTCTTAGGTAAACAGAAATTGAAGGAATTCATAGCCACCATACCTATATACAAAAAGTATTCAAAGATTTCTTTAAGCAAAAGGAAAATAATACAAGCCACAAACTTGGATCCACCTAAAGAAAGAAAGAGCGTCAGAAAGGTTGGGGGAATGTTAGACTGAAGAAAGAGTGTCAGAGAGAAAAAGAAATGAAGAGAAAATAAAAATATTTTATTTTCCTTATTTTTACCTGTTAGGAGATAATTTTGTTAAGGGAATAGTAGTAACAACCTTCTGTGGGATTACAGCACGTGGAGAAGTGAGATGAACAGCGGCAATGTCACAGGGAGAGGAAGGTGGGGTTGGGGATCACGTGACCCACCTAATTTTTATGTCCTTATAAATGTCTTTCACCTATCTATTTATTTAGTAAATATTTTTTGGAGCACTAAGGAAATACAATTTAAAGTTTAAATTCATTAACCTTACTTCTTTACCGAATCCAGTGTCTTATGTTTGAGTTCTCTGTCAACATGAGACACTGTAATATAGTGAGTTATAAATTCAATGTGTGTATCCCCAAAATGTATATATTTAAATCTAATCCTTATTGTGATGTTATGTGGAAGTGAGTCCTTTGGAAGGTGATTGGGTCATGAGGGTGGAGAACTCATGGTTGAGATTAATGTTAGGGGGAATATATGGTAATGGAAAAAATACCACAAAAATAAATTTAAGAAAATAAAAAATAATTCATTTAAAAAAAGAAAGGAGAGGGTTTTTTTTCCTCTTGTGTCATGTGAATTAATAGCAATAAAACAACTAGGTAGGAACCAGGAGTGGGCCTGGTTCAAGATACCAAATCTGCCAGCATCCTAATCTTGGACTTCCAAGTTTCAAGAACTGTGAGAAGTAAATGTCTGTGTTTGTAAATCACCCAGTCTAAAGATTTTGTTATGGAACCCAAACAGACTAAGACACAGCGTTTTCTTCACAGATGTAGTATGAAATAGCTATTGAGAATTGTTTAATGTTTATGGACCTCTTTCTCAGTGATACAGTGATGCGTGCATAAAATTTCAGTATTATTCTAGTTACAGTATTGTTCTCATTGGGAAAAAAACAACCATTTGTTTCCTTTACTCTCAAATGGTAGCATATTTGAAACCCCCTGGATCAGATTACAGTTTCTCATACTTCATAACAAAATGCTGTAATATAGTCCACCTGGCATATGTATCCTTCAACAGTGCAGTCATCCCTCGCTATATCGCGGTTCACTTATTGTGGCTTCACTATATCAAGGTGTTTTTTTTTTTTTTTAAATATATCTAATTCTGTATCTCGGAGTTTTCGCTATACTGTGAGATTTTGTAGTATACTGTATCCATACAGAATTTTTTGTTGTTAAAATTACGTAGGCTTAAGAGTGTAGAAAGTGTTTAACAGCATATGAAGTGTTTATAAGAGAGTGGGAAAGGTTAATAAGAGAGTGGGAAAAGTTTATAGGAGTGTGGGGAGGGTTTATAAAGCCTTAAAATACATATAAATAATAAAATAAATATAACGCCACTGCTTCACGGATTTTCACCTATCGCGGGGGACTCTGGAACGTAACTGTATCCATAGGTTTGTTAGCCAAGTTCATGATTTTAGTACACTATTAATTCATTGTAATTCAATTTTTATGGACTTGTGCCAAACGTCTAATTTTTTAGGTTTGTTAATTTAACAAACAATTATTGAGCAACCTATACTTACTATGCCAGATGCCAGGAATTATACGTTTGAAAAGGCATGCATGACATCTACTTTTAACCGACTTTTGATTTAGTGAGATAGAGAGATACTAAGAAATTTTCTTTTTTAAAAATCCTCACCCAAGCATATGTTTATTAATTTTAGAGAAAGAGGGAGGGAGAGCAAGAGAAACATGGATGTGAGAGAGCAACATCTGTCGGTTGCCTCCCACAGGCTCCCCGTCTGGGGAGCGACTTTGCAGTCCAGGTTTGTGCCCCGAACAAGAGTCGAACCTACAAACTTTTGGTGTATGGGTTAATGCTCCAACCAACTGAGCCACCCAACCAGGGCTACAATGACATTTTCAAAATAATAGAAAATACTGTGAACTTTATTCATATTAAAAAATTCCCTATATGATAAGATGGGAAGCTTTTGTAGTGGATGATGTGGGCCATTGCTCAGACATCCTCTTCATTGTTGAAGCACTTATTTCTCTAGCTGTCAGTTGTCAGAATTTTTGACAACTGAAATTTCACAGCTTAGTCCTATTGATGAAGGGAGCTACCTCACTCATAGTTAAGTGCCTTCTCTCAGAGGCATCTTACACATTCTATTTGGTCGATGCTGGGCTACCGAAGTTCCGGTGCCTTGCTGCATTTGACTCACGTCTAAACTCCTCTCAACTCTAGAGCTCTGTACTATATTAGCTGAGGCTGTGGTTGTGGTTACGGTTACAACATAGTTCCACTTCTAGTCCTACTCTTGTCTCTCCCTTACAAAGGTTGTTTCTAAGAACTTTCCCCAATCAACCTCCTACAAGAAAGTTTTTTCAGGATCTGCTTTCTGGTGAACATGACCTAAGACATCTCTGAATGTGATTTCCTTGACAATGTCTTTAATTGTCAAGGAAAATACTGAAGGGCCAGTCCAGAAATATGATAAGGCAGGAAGTGAGGAACTCTATGAGGGAAGATCTAATGCGGGATTTGCAAATGCCATTAGAAGATTATTGAGATTTGGTCTGGGCCCTGTTGCTCCAGGTAACTTCTCCCAGTGAGAGCATTGTGAGTAGTCATCCTGGGATCCACACATAATAGATTTAACATATAAGAAGTACAATCAATATAGCCTATACATCACTGTTACTGGGAATCTCGGTGACATTTGGAAAAGAGGTTCGAATTACCTCACAAACAGAAAATGAGGGATATATTTCTAACTTGATCCCAACAAACTAAAGGGGCACTGACTGAATAGCCCCCAAATATCCACAAACTTGACATGTGTTATGGGTTAATTACTAACATTATGTTAAATATAAAATACTAGGATTTGGTTTTAAGAAGTTTGGGTTAGGGCTTAATAAATATTTTTCACAAAGTAAAACCCTCCACCATTGATAGTAGGCAATGCTATTTTATGTGACACATCAATGAATAGTTTTAGTAGAATAAGTATGTATTTAATTAAACATATAACAAAAATATAACCACCATATAATGTGGTTTTGCAGACTTTAGAATTATTTAGATCAATTATTTTTAAGTAATGAATAATCATTAGGTGAAACAGAGAAGATAATAAAAACTTAGGATGTTGCTGATTGGTTGGCTGAATTTTGAGGCTCACGGTGCTGTGGGAAAAATGACAGCTGTGGTGGAAAAGATGCACTGTGGAAACCCCCTGGGATGTGAAACTGGACATGGAGGGCTCATAAGGCAAGTTCAACAATTTACCTTGGCCACTCTGTGCCATGCGTGGTTTAAACACAGAGATATAGCAATGAATAAAAGGCATAAATATCCCTGCTGTGATGAAGCATTCATTCTGATTTTCATATCATGGATGCTACAGTATAAATTAAATTTGGAATGAACTGAGTTATGAATTTTAAATTATAAATGAAGGAAACTTCACTTCTCCCTTGGTTTTTGTTTGGTACTGAAATTTTTTCCCTAAGAATCTATACAATGCTTAAATTATTTCTCATTTAGGGTTAAACATTAAAGTGGTTTGTTTTTAATTTCAACATACTGAATATGTAAAAATAAAATTTACAAGTACTTTGTAGAAATATATGCTATTCTTTCAGGAAGATATTGTCTTTCGTACTTTCATAAAAATAGCTAGTTGGTGTAGGAAATATGTTTAGTAAGACCCAAATTAAAAGTTTATTTGGCTATGTCAAGTTTGTTTAACTTTATTTTATGGTCACAAATCATACCCTTATGTTTCTTGTTTCGTAGAACTGCTGTGACAGGACACACATACTTTACTGATTCTCAGTTAACAGTACTGAAAATATATCCCTCCTAATAAGGAGTCAGTACTATCATTCCAAATGTATTAGCTTGCCTTCAGATTATATCCTTAATTTTTGTAAGCAAATATTCCATAATATTAAAGCTTCTTTAATAAAGTATTTTCTCAGGAAATCTGTATATTTTATGTTTTTATTTGATACTAATTTTAATAAAGAAGTTTGGGTATCTTCAGATTATTTCTCTGACGTAATAATAGCAAGCTCCCAAGCTCATCTGTCAGGGTTTACTGGCGGAGGCCGGGGGTCCTCTCAGAAAAAACCTTTCCTTCAGTAACACGATTGGCTCCCTCACCACCTCTGCCAGTTTCCTCCGATTCTGCCTTTTTCTCATGTAAATTAAAAAGAAAAGGAAAACTTAACCAAAACAATTAAAAATGCTTTTTCACCCTAAATTAATAAATGTGTTGTATCATTCCAATTATATGAGGTTTCTAGAATGGGCAAATTCATGGAGACAATAAAATAGAGGTTACTGGGAACTGAGGGGAGAAGGGAAAGTGGAGTTACTGTTTAACGGGTACAGTTTTTGTTGGGGAGGGTAAAAAAGTTCTGGAAATGGATAGTGGTGATGGTTGCACAACATTGGAAGTGTACTTAATGTCCCTAAATTGAACGCTTAAAATGTAAAATGGTAAGACTTTTCTGTTATTTTAATCATAATAAAAAACAAAAACAAACAAACAAAAAGGCCCTTCAAACCACAAGATTCGCAATGGCATCATTAAGTACTTGGTTGTTAGGTAATGTTGGTGTCACCATCTTTTAATTGCCAGTTGGCAGCCATTGAGATTTGCAACTGCATGAAATCGAAAATGAAAAATAATCTTCATAGTGTACCCTGTGATCACTCAGCAGCTATGGCTATGTGGTTTTACATTCCTCAGACAGGCACATAGTGTTCTTATTCACGAAGTTAAGAATCATCTATTTTTAAGAGCTGTTTTTATTTATTGATTTTAGAGTGGGGGAGAGAGTGAGACATAGATCATTGATTTGTTGTTCTACTTATTTATACATTCATTGCTTGGTTATTGTATGTTCCCTGACTGAAAATCGAACCCACACTTTGGGGTATGGGGACAACACTCGAACCAACTGAACTACCCTGCCCTGCCAGGACCAAGAGCTGTTTTGATGATACAAACTTCTGCACTTCTTGGTATATGGGAAGAACTAAATATTTTGTTTCTAGTGGGATTTTGTATTGTCTGAGACCACGAGCAACACTAGGGAAGTTATTGAAACGGGCCTCCAAGAATGAAGATGTTTCACAAGAAGCCAACCTTTTGTTGAAAAAAGCTCCAAGGAGATGTAAACTTGAAATGCAGAATGTGATTATGCCTCGATTTTCTTTGTTGATCTCACAGAGTCATAAAGTGAGCTCACGTAGTGGTGAGTTAATGTGCTTATAAATGATATGTCCAGAGATCATTTTTAAAAAAGAGCGCATACATTACTTTCTCAAGTATTTAAAGTAGATTTATTAAAAATACAGGATTGTTTCCAAAAATAAAAACACTCATGATTTAAATGATAAACCATGTTCCACTTTGTTGTCATGTTCATCTTTACATTCATCAAAAAATCCATCTCATGTATTATTAAAGAAATAACCTCAACAAGGCAAATTACTAGGGATGGATTATTGCTATTTAAAGGACAACTTGAAGGAAATCAAACAGTTCTCAAAGGGCTATAACTATCTCAAATGAAGTACCTAAACTAAGCCATTATTTTACAGTGCAGATACTGGAATAAAGCCTTCCATCCATTTGCCTCGGTGGATGGCTGTACTCGGTGGTGGAACATCGACTTTCTCCAGGATGTGGGGTAAACAGAAAGGAGAATATTTACAGACCAAGTAGGTGCCATACAGTAAATACACATTTGAAAGCTCCAATCTAAACAGGACATAACTTACAGGCTAGAGCATCAATCAAAGGCAAGATGAAGAAGAAACAATCTCTTATTTAAAGCCTCAGTTCATTCTGAAATTTTTGTTACTTTACATGAACTTACATAGCTTATCTTATGTGACCGTCTGTTCTATGCTCTTTGCAACTATAGACTCATTTTATCCTCCTGTGTAGTAAGGTGCTATCCATGGGGATATTGCCTAGGATCAGGGACATAGTTAATGGCAGAGCTGAGAATCGAACCTGATCCATCTGGCCCCAGGCTCTCTGTGCTCAAATACTACACTGTGCTACTTTTTTGTAAAGCTAGTGAAGAGAAGTGATCTTTGTTGCAGAAAATTATAAATATAGGGTTTTTGCTTTCTAATATTCAGGTTTTGCACATTATTCCCTTCTATCTGTTGTTCTTGGCTACAACTTTTTGCTTGTTTTTCTTTGTTTGAAAAGAAAGTATACCATTTCCAGTGGAGCCTACCTTGGCAGGTTTATGGTAGCAGGCCTTACTCTTGCAGCTTAGTCAACTAGTAAGTGAACTGACAGACACATGGCCAGGAGGTAGTCTTCCAGGGAAAG
>PVKM010015552.1:0-27711 GCA_004027735.1 Carollia perspicillata
TGGACATAAACTAAAGGTGGGGAGTGTGGGTGGTAGGGGGTGTGCCGGGTGGAGGGGAATGAAGGGGGGGAAATAGGACAACTGTAATGGCATAATCAATAAAATATATTTAAAAAATTTTGTACAAACTATTTAAAATAATAGTAAAAGGAGTAACACTTACTTTTTTTGATAAGTCTAGTATTACTTTGACACCAAACCAGATAAGAATGTATGTTACAAGAACATTATAGTCAAGATCTCTTATGCAAATAGATACAAAATTTTCAATGAAATATTAGCAAAATAGCAGCAAAATGGAAGATAAAAAACAATAGAATCTCAAAACAGCCTTGATAACAATGAGTGATGGCATGTCTCCCAAAATTCAATCAAATAAGAGTCTTGAAATTTTTTCTTAAAAAGACATTAATATCAAGAGCTTAGGGGGTTTATCCCAGCATTACAAGAACAGCCAAGTAGAGTTTTCTTTAGGCTTTTCCATATATCTGAAAACACTATATATTACAATTTTTGTTAAGTTCTATGGTGTGGTAATTGGCAGATCAAAGAAGGCTGAAATCTCCAGACAATCACTCCTGAGTAGGGGATAAGAAAGAAGTCAATTTATTCCACAGAACCCTCCAAAGACTTAGAATGTAAAGATACCAATTGACATGGAATATTGAGGGAAGATTTCCCATTAAAATCTGGGGAGTTAGGTTGAAAAATCCCCATATTTATACTGATAAGGGACTACCTCCATCACACTCCGTCAGGTGACTACTCCCATCAGACTGACACACCATAATTTTGGTCTCTGGAGAACATGAACTAGAGAAACTCTGCATTTGGTGTCAGCAGGTATCCAGTAGAAAAGTGGTAACAGAGCAGACCGACACAGCCCCTGTAGGAGGCAGGCCAGAAGTGAAAGGAAGTTAACAACTCTGGGAGAAATCTTCAACCATGTTGGTAGATAAAGGGCTTACCTTTCCCTCACACTTCAGTGGGACAGAAAATCCTGAGGTATGGTCTAACCCAATATGGAAAAGTTCCATATTTGTACCGTCCAATACAGTGGCCTCTAGCCACAGGTGGGTACTGAACACTTAAAATGTGGCTAATATAACTAAAAATGGGACTTTAATTTAATTTAAACTTAAATTTGAATAACCATATGTGGCTAGTGGTTAGTACTGGAGAGCACAGTTCTATGGAGTCTCTCAAAGGGTCTCTGGTATATCGAACCTCAACTGCCGACAGTGGTAAACCACTCAATCAATACACTATTAGTTTTCTTCTCTTCCCGTCTCACTTCCCTATTCTCTCATTATAATTCCTAGAATCATCTCCCAAATTAATCAAAGATAGAGTATCTAGAGTCTGCTTTTAAGAGAACTAAGAAATAGAAAGGAAAATACCGAAATGAGCCACAAGAAATTAAAATTTGGAGAAAAAGAAATAGTTGAAAACATCAATATACTGTTATTAATAATTTCAAAGAGGTAAGAGTAGATATTACACCCACAAAACAAAACCATAATATTAAAATAAAAATGGAGCACAAGAAAGCCCTCTGAGAAATTAAAACTATAGTTAACAAAAATGTTACAATTCAGTAGAAGGATAGAAAGATGATGTGAAAAACAACTAGAAAAATAAAACAAAAAGCCTAAGAGATGGACTTTGGGAGAAAAAAAATTTTAACTAGGCAATTAATCTAGGAGATATCGTACAATGTCCACCTAGAAAAAATGTATAAAGAAAGAACTGAAAGAAAGTAAAAGAGGAAATTACCAAAACCACGGGAAAATTTCCCTAAATTAAAAGACATGAATTTCCTAAATAAAATATCAACACATGATTAAAAGACAGACATATACTAAGTCAGAACATCACAAAATTTGTGAACACCAGGGTAAAGAAAATCCTGAAAGCTTCCAAAGACAATGGCTTTGGACTTCTTAATAGTAACATTGATGCTTATTAACAAAGGGGTGGTAGGGCGGTGGGACTACTTAGTTCAACAATAAAGTGTTTGCATAATCAAAAAATGCAAATACCAAATATACATTTAAAACTATGACATAGCTATACAGCAAGAGAATGGAAGAAGAGCGTAAGGGAACAATTCTAAGAGACCTTAATTCAATTACCATACAAGAATTGATTAAACCAAGAAACTAGACAAAGTGTCATGCTCTTTTATTTTTTAATTTAATCTTTATTACATTTGTTCCATTACCATTTAGTCCCTTACACCTCCCTTCCCCGCAGCAATCACCTCACTGTTGTCCATGTCCATGAATCCTTTTTTTCCTTTTTGATTAACCCATCCTCCTTTACCTCCCCCGTTGCACTGTCATCTGTTCTCTGTCTATGAGTCTGTCTCTATTTTGCTCGTTAGTTCAGTTTGTTCAGTACATTCCACATATGAGTGAAATCATATGGTATTTGTCTTTCTCTGACTGGCTTATTTCACTTGGCATAATGTTCTCCAGGTCCAATCATACTGTTGCAAAGGGTAAAATTTTCTTATTTTAAATTACACAGACAAATACCATAGGAAACAATGAAAATAATTAAGATTCTATCTAGGGTGCCGGACTGGAAGATGGGGAAGAATTAAAAGGGGGATTACAATTTTTCATTTTAAGTCTTTTGTACTATTTGATTTTTTTTATTCTTGTTTTTTCTATTACAGTTATCCCAATTTTTACCCATTGCCTGGCTCCACCCAGCTTGCTCCCCCCCACTCCCACAGTCTATCCCCACACCATTGTCCATGTCCATGGGTCATTCATACATATTCTTTTAGTATTATTTGATTTTTTACTATGTGCATATACTTATTACCTTCAAAGAAATAAAAACATATAAAAATTAAACTCATTATGCTAAATTTTCTCAAGCTTTTTAAACTATTTTTGATTATCAATTGTAAGGAAATGGTCTAAGTAATTGGAATCCAAAGATAACTACAATACAGACCATATCTACTACTCATTTTAGCCACCTTATTCAATAAAACTTAAGAAAAGACTAACGGGAAATATAGTGAAACCTACTCATTCATGCAGATGGAAGAGAGGTAGAATATGAATAAATCCATTTATTTTTGCCATTAAAACACACAAAATAAAATGTATGGGGAAGACTAAGTCCTTTATGTGGAAAAGATTAAGCTCTATATGTTTTATCAAATTAATATTAATACTGGTTACTATCACTTTAGCACAATGAGCTGGATGCTAACATAATAGACACTCAGACCTGCTAACTAAATGACCAGAGTAGACTAAGCAGAGCTTCTAAAAAACAAGGAAAAGCCAGTACAAATTTAAAGTTTACCATGGATAAAAACAGGCAAGTAGTAACTGATAACTAACTAGTGTGTATTAACCACTTTTAGTTTCAGTTTCATCTCTTCTCTTCCAGCTAACCTTTTGCCCTTTCACTGGGTCGGGTTCCCATAAAATAACTGAACCGTGGTAAAATGCAGAAAAGGAAATGATGACGTTAGAACATCTACAATAGGAGTATAAATTCACTCTTACTAGATTTTACCAACAACAGTATCATTTAGACATCAGAAGTGAGAACTTAGGGAAAACTTCATTTGGAATTTTAGTATTTGTTTTTATTCACAAATATTTTAAGAAATAATACCCTAAAAGTGGGAAAAACTGGAAAGCCATTTCTAGGACAATTTTTAAAGCACTATACTCGTAAGTAATTCAACATTAAAATATTCTTATATTTGACAGTTTACCTTTGTATCATTACTTTTCCTCTTTCACAGAAATATGACAAACTCAATCAACATCCTCTTTTTCTACCTCAGAATTTTAGTACAACTTATATAACAAGTGTTCCCAATTACCTTAATATAATGAAATTTCAAAACTTAAACTTTATTATTCAGCATAAATAATTAACTTTCACATCCATTCACATTTAGCTTTTTATAAAACCCAAGATAAAATCCTTAATTCTCATACTAATAATTAACCTTACTAAATATTAGAGACCACATATTAAACAATGAGACTTAAAGATTAGGAAGAGAATAAAGATCTACCATTATTAACAGAACTAAAAAGAAGGAAAAAGATAAGCAGGCCAGTACTTTAACTCCAACTTTAAGCTGACCAAGTTTAAAAATAATATCTATTCTTTGCAGGCATCAATAATTAATAAAGGATTTTATAAAGCAATAAATACGATAATTGTCAAGAAAAGGATCCAATGACACAGCAATGTCACAAGTACTTGAAAGATTAAATGATCTCTTGTAAAAGTTTCCACTCTAAAATCCTGATATTTTATTAACACAGAATCTTTTTTCCACAAAAAGAACTTACTTTCTCTAATATTCTTTTGTAGGTTTTACTAAATAGTGTTTTATGCTTTAAAAATGAGAAGCTGTTTCAAAAGGAGCCAGAACTTCTAATTAAGTTAACTGGAAATGAGACAAACTTATTGGGGCTTTAATATGAAGGAAATCAAATAATATTATTGGCACAATATAAATTTTAGTGATGAAACAACTTTATAACTTGCTCAAAATGCATAAAATTATGAGTCAGACATTGCCAATACAAACCTAAAACTAAAATGTAAACAGCTACGGAATTACATGTCATTAGTAAATAATTGTTTGAAAACCTGAACTCTTTAGTAAACGAATAGAGTACACCTTTTCATATATTTTTTATCACTTAACAGAAGGAAAAGATGCTCCCACATGAAATAAAAGTTAAATTTTCTTTTTATAAGAAAGGCTTTCTGATGAGAATTGAACTTGGGGAAAAATAAAGTACTAGACAAGTCTTGAAAATCACCTTCTATTTCCCTAGTATGAAGTTTTTCCCCATATCCTTGGACATTTCAACATAGGATGAGCTGACTCTTAACCTATCATATGCTGGAAGAAGTCAAGATGTGAAATAGCTTGACTTCTACAAAGCCAAAAATTTTTTGCCAGGACTGTAGATTCAGATAAAAAAAAAGAATTCTAGTAAATTCCACATGAGCATTTGTTCCCACAGAAAAACACAACTGAATTATTCAATTTTGGAATAGATGGACTTATCATTTGACAGAGCCAACAGAGAATTATAAAGCTTAGCTACTTTAAACTACAACACTCACAAGCAGCTAAGGGGCAATCATTAAGAGTGTGATTCTTAGCCCTGACCTGTGTGGTGGCTCAGTTGGTTGGCCACTGTCCCACAAAATGAAAGGTCTCCTGGTCAGGACTTGTGCCTAGACTGCAGGTTCGGTCCCCAGTCAGGGCATGTACAATGTTTTTCTCCCTTTCTTTCTTCCTCCCTCTCCTCTCTCTAAAATATAAACAAAATCTTTATTTTAAAGTGTGATTCTTAGACTAGCAGAAAGAAAATTTTCTAAGTTTTCTAAAAAACAACTTCTAGTATTTCTTAAGCCCCACAGAAACCAATTGGTCTTTTCATTTTCATGCATTACGCAGCATGGGCTTTGAAGTAAGGCAGACTGGTTTTTAACACTAGATCAGGAACTATCAGCTGCCTAATCCTTCTTCTCTTCTCTAAGCTTCAGTTTTATCAACTGTTAAAAAAAAAAAAAGACAACCATACTCTATTTTTATGACTACTTCCTAAACTTTGAGGGAAAAAGAGATGATCATACAGATTAAAAGTAACAGAAGTCAATCTTACACAATTTTTTCAGCAAATAGTAAAGAAAGAAAACACAAAGTCATCATTTGAGGCCAGCATAACCGTAAAACCAACACCTGACATGGGCATTATGAGAAAATAAAATTACAAACCAACACTTCTCGTGAACATAGATGAAAATTCTAAAAATAATAATTTATCAAGGTAAATCCAACAACATATAATAAAGATAGTATATATAACCGGGTGGGCTTTATTCCAAGAATACAGTGTTCGTTTAACATTCAGAAAATAAATCAGAGTAACTCACCACACTGACAAAATAGAGAAATCCTAGGACCATCTCAAAAGATGCAGAAAAGTATTTGATAAAATTTAACATTCATTCATCATTTTTAAAAACCTCTCGGCAATCTGAGAATAAAAGGGAAATTCTTTAATATGATAAGAGGTAACTACTACAACACATACACACACATATACCACGTATAGCTAATACTGATCTTAATGGTAAAATATTGACTACATTCCCCTGAATTTGAGGAGAAATGAAATTTCCCAATATTATCACTTCAATTCAATATTGTTTTGAAGGTTCTAGCCATTATAATGCAATAAAAGGGCAGGAAAGTACAAAGACTATAAGGAAGTAAAATTGTCTTTATCCACAGATAACAATTATATACACAGAAAATGCAAAGGAATCTACAAACAAGCAATTGTCATCAACTCCTACTGGGCCTGTAAATTGGTACAAGTTTGGAAAATTGCTTCAGTTTCTACTGAATTTAAACATATACCTACTGTAGACTCTGTAAACCCACTCTTAGGTATATGGTCAATAATAATTAATATATCAAAAGATATGCAAGAATGTTCACAACAGCTTTATTCATAACTGCCTGCCAAAGGAAATAAACTCATATATCCATAAACTGGAGAACGCATAAGTAAGTTTTGATACACTTAAACTATGGAATACTACACAAAACTACAAAAGAACAAACTAGTGATACACATAACAACATGAATGAATCCGGTAGGCATTATTTTGGGCAAATGAAAACAAATACAAAAGTTAACATACCATGTAATTCAATTTGTATGAAACTTAAAAACAAGCCAAAAAACTGATGGAGACAAGTTAGAATAGTGGTTAGATATGGAGGAAGTAATGACTCCAAGGATAAACAAAGATTTCTTCTGTATTATGGGAAAATTGTATATTTGTATCTGGGTAGTGGTTGCACAGGCATATGCCTATGAAAATATTCACTGAGTAGTATATTTAAGGCTAGCATACTTTACAGTGTGTACATTATACCTCAATTAAAATTTTGGGATCGTTAAATTTTTTTAATATTTTATTTATTTATTTTTAGAGAGAGGGGAAGGGAAGGAGAAAGAGTGGGAGAGAAACATCAATGTGTGGTTGCCTCTCATGTGTCCCCTACTGGGGACCCGGCCTGCAACCTGGGCATGTGTCCTGACTGGGAATCGAACTGGTGACCCTTTGCTTCACAGGCCCATGCTCAATCCACTGAGCTACACCAGCCAGAGCTGGATCTCTAAATTTAAAAAAACAAGTTTCAGTCTGGAATTTGAAGGTATATGCAGAAAAAGAAGGTACTTATTAGAGGAGTTAGTTTTCTTATAATTTATCTTGGTTCACATAAATGTATATATAACAAAAAAAAGAAAAAAGGAAGTAATGTAAAAATAAGAGTCAATATTTATTAAGAGTTGATAATATCTCAAGCACTATGCCAAGGCTATACCTACACATATACACATACACAATCTTAATTGAACCCTACTGGGTTAGTATTATTTTTAATTAATAGTTTTAGAAATGAGAAAATTATGGCAAATAGATATTACTTCTATTACATTTTAAATTATTTTATCTTAAACACATTTGGTTTGCATAAAATAACTTTTAAAATATACTAATAAAAAGGATATGTAAATATCCCACCTGGCCTTCCTACCATCCTATTTAGATATCTTAGTCTGTCATGTTACTCTCCATTATTTTTCTTCATGACACACGTTATTATCTGATAATATGTTTCATTATTTGTGTGCTTATTTTCTTATTTTCTACCGTCCTCACTAGAATATATAAGACCTATGGATGCAGAGACTGTCCATGTTATTTATTGCTCTATCCCCAGAATCTAGACCCATGCCTGGCATATAATGGACACCTAATAAATACTGGTGAATGAAATGGAAAAAGTAATAATAAATATCTAACCTTATACTCGGTTCTGTATGCTTTTCCATAACATCTATAAAACTAAGGGAACATTACTTTACTTCATATTTTAAAATAATCTATATAACCTTACCTGCAAAAGACTTTGATACATATTGCAATATTTTTAAACTGATGTTGAACAATTACTTCATACAGTTAAAAAAGGATTTGGAAGAGTGAGTCTAACATGTTAAACTAATGCAGATACTTATCTTCCATTTGTACCATAAAAGACATACCATATTTTTCAGACTATAAGAAACATTCCTCCCAGATTTGGGAGGAAAATGGGGGTGCATCTTATAGTCAGAATGTAGCTTACCTGGCTTGCTGTGGGGGCAGGGGGAGCAGAGGTGGAGAGAGGTCACAGGTTATTAAATATTTTACCACATTTTTTGCTTCAAAATTTTTTTCCCTCTTCTAAAACCTAGGTGTGTCTTATGGTCTGATGCGTCTTATAGTCCTAAAAATACGGTAACCATCCAAATGTAAATCTTTTAAAATTTTATTATTTTTCAGCCAGTTAAGCATACAGTATATCACAGTTTTAGGAAGAATGGCTTGGGACCAGCATTATGAAAACCAATTACTATACTCAGGTATTAATACAGGACTCATACAGTGATGGCCAAAGAACTACCAAAACGTTTAAGGATGGATGTTTGCCCCTTCACTGAATTCTACTGTTTAGGGTACTCCTATGTCTTGATCTCATTTCCTTTTATCTCCCTGTTCTATCTCTGCTCTGCTTTAACCTCTCTTGCGATTATCTTTAGTTTCATGTGTGTTATCTTTTAGCAATATGTATCTTTTCCCCTCTCTTTAACATATTTATATGTACACCTATCTTTGAAGTATGCACACACACATAAACACAAACACACACCCCTTTCCTGGTCCTTGCTTTCCCCTCAAAATACTGCTCTTTGACTCCAGTACTGCTTCTTCAAAGAGAATACAACTTCCATTTCCCACTCCCAAATTCATTTTCATTCCTGGAGATCACTAATAATGATCTCCATCACCAAATCAAATCACTTCCTTAGCTACATCAATGTATCATTTAACACAGAACACATCCTCCCCATCTTTAAATTGTCTCCGTTTGACTTCCACAGTTCCATCTCTCCCAGGTTTTACAGGGCCTGAACTTTAAAGAATTCAGGGATCCTTCTTTAAGGAAAAGAAAGTATAATTACTAATATAAAATTAGGTACAAATATCAATACTTATTTATAATGAGGGAACAAAATCACAGCATCACAAGCATCATAAAAATCCAGAAAAAAATAACATAATAATTCTCTCAATAAACTCAATGGCACACTTCTAGAATACTTTTTCTACATTTTGATTGCATATCTTTCATAATTACCTTTTTATATGATAATTTCATGTAAGACTTCCTATTAAGAGATGAATTTTAGAAACTTTCTTACTTAAATTATTATGTACATTTTAGAAAAATATTCTTTTAGGTTCACAAACTTTTACTAGTTATGTCGTATAAAACTTTTCTATTGTAAAATTTTAGGGGTCTTTTATTTATTTATTTCCTTTACAAGCTATCAAACTCAGAAGAATTTTCCCCAGACGAGGTTCTAGCTCTGCATATTTTAAATTACCCTGCCCACCCCATACTTTTAGTGTCAAGCACTGTAGGGCATGTTCATATAACCTATGATATCTGGCCTTGCATCTTTGTACCATAACACTGAGTCAACACCACAGCTAATGAGTATTCTTAGGCATCATTCCTATACCAGAACATCTGGGAAAAACTTAAATGTAATCAAAAGTGACAAAAAAAAACCCAACATACATATATGCCACCCAAACTAATGTAATCTCAATTCAACTTTCCTTTAGCCAGATCGCAAAAATGCCCACAACCACTCCAATGCTATATGCCATGAGGTTAAGTCAAGAATGGAAGGAAACAGCAATCTTAACTTAAAATACCTGACTTTTGGAAATCCCACAGAAACATGGTGCCATGTAAACATCTTCCTTCCAAAGTCTTGGAAGAAATTTGCACCCTAGAGCTTAAATTCAATTAGCTTCAGTAGTAAATCCTCCACGTCTTACCACTCTGACTCTGCTTCCTTCACTGACTCCTGTTCCTTCACTGACTCCTCTTTATCATGCTAACCACTAAACTTAGGTACTTCCAATAATACTTGCTGTTCTTCTAAAAACCTGAACAATATGGGTACTTCCCAAAGTCACTTTGTCCTTAATTTAATTCTGTCTACACTCCTTTTTTCTCCAATCTCATCCATTCCCAAGCTTCAACTAAGACCTTCTAAGCAAAATGATCCTTCCTCTAGAATTTACTGTCTAGATACTATCAAGTCTGCAGCAAGGGAGTTGATAGTCTTATAGTCTGTGTGAACTCTAGAGTCTTATAGAACTCTCAATTCCCAGGTATATATAATAGGCCTTCAATGAAATACATTGAAAGACTTCTAACGTTTGTATCTGGCCTCAATCTGTCTTTCCAAGCTCCAAACCTGCAATCTTCAATTGCCTACTGACCTTTTCCACTTAATTTCTGCCTCTCCCCTCCATCCCAGAAAACACACATAAAATCCCACAGCATTTGGAGAATTCTGAACTTAATTTTAACATTCAATGATTCACTTTAAACTCTTTGAAAATAATTATAATGGTGACCTTAAAGAAATTTAACGCACAATAAAATTATAGGCCTTGGCCAAGAAAAATCCAGATTATTCCACTTCTAATAGTTTAAATATCTCTCTTAAAAACAAACCAAGTGGCTCATCAACCATACAGATAGAATTTTAATAAGTTATCTGGAAACATACTCAGTGTCTTACACAAAGACACCATAATCAGAAATGCAAAGTCTATTGCTAGTTACAAAACAAGAATAAAATCCTTCTGAGGAAGAAAGTAAGTACAATAAATAAAATGAAATATTAATAATAACTAAATAAAAATAAATATGCCTATATACATATGTCTTAAAGTTTATGTACAGAATGTACTCAGACAATACAGAGTATGTATTCAGTCATTATAGTCTTGTTCCACTGAAAGACCTCATTGTAAACACACTAATAAAACAAAAGAGTTCCCAAGCAAACAGAACAAACTGCTGACATAAGTGTAGTACTGACGTATCTGTCTATTTGCGTTCAGTTGCTAGGATACAGTGTGTCCATTTTTCTCTATGCTTCAAAACATGTAACTCTTTTATATTATGAAAATTCTATAGTTAAACAGGATTGACAAACTGCTGGATACATATAAAGTATATTTTAAATTAAATTCTCTAAATTCTTGAAAACATTCACTTTTTCCCTATGGTAAAAAACAAATATAAGTGAAATCTTTCATTTCTTTACCAAAAACAACAAAACTCAATTTCAATAAACTGAAATGAAAAAGCAAACTGCATGTTTGCAAGTTACTACCAGAGAAACAAAAATTTTGAGTGCAGTTTAATAAAAAAAATCTCCTATTTCAGAAATTTTTTGAATCTGTATAATTAAAATATACACATTTTGCATTATTCAAAAAAATAAATTAGTTGATGATCTGAGTACATTCCTAAAGTTGTTCTAATTACTGCCCACTTTGCCTTTAGAATTATAATCTTAAAATTATTTCAATCAATAAGACACTAAGAAATAAACTGGATTGATCTGAGAGAAAAGGCAACAAGAAATCTGTTAGGCAAATAAAACAGAAACAGTGGCAACCCCAGGATTATTTTTCATTGCTCCATAAACTATCATCCTATCTCAAATTATGGGTCAGTAAGAAAATTTCCCCAGGAACTTCCATCTGTTTTTGGTGGAACCCAGGTATGATGATATCAATGGGTTTGAAATACCCCTGGTTGGCAGCTAAACCAAATTTTCAGGGAAAACTTAATTAGTCCAATATTTAACATAAAAATGAACACACCATTTAACAATGTCACTTTGTAACGGAATAGGTTGAACCACAAATTGCTGGAGAACAGGGGAGACCCCAATCCAGGCATAAGAGGCTGCTCCCACTCCCACTAGGAGAAAACAGAGGCAGGAGAGTTGGCCATATTGCATATTGAAGCAGCCTGCCTTCTCCAAAGGGAGGAGCCACAGGAGCAGAAAGACCACTAGAGGCAAACTGTAAACAAAGGCAACTATCAACTGTAAATAAGCCAGCATCCACTGCCTGAGGCAGCTGAGCAACTAACTTGTGACTCAGCACAACAGAGCTTGTACAGAGCATGTGTAACTGAAGACTTTGCACCCTTGCTAAACACAGCAAGCCCCAAGAGGAGCAAAGGCAAATATGAACAACACTGGCCTTCATTGGTAGAAAAGCTGGATGTTCCCACGGGCTTACAGAGCCCACGGGATTCTGGGACAGGCTTTGAAACAGAAGGCAGGAAGAAGTGTTTGGCTCTTGGTTTTTGTGCTCTTGGCTTCTTGGGCTCTTGCTTTGGGCCACATGAATGGGAGGAGTGTTGGGATTGGCAGATACCAGGCCCACCTGAGACTTAGGCACAACAAGGTTGGAAGCCAGCTCCCCAGAGGCAGGGTCCCACGATGGAATGCTGCAGCACTGGGTTCCAGCCTTTGGGATGCTACAACCCAATGCAGCATGGCACATGGGTCCTGAACCGCTTCCTTGCCTTCACCCTGAGAGCAGCACATGGAGGTACAGCTGGGAAGTTCCTCTTGGGTGAAGCTTCCTTGCCTGACCTTCTGGAGTGATACAGCAGTGCACCCCAGACCCTGAGAGACAGACAGAGAGAGAGAGAAAGAGAGAGAGAGAGAGAGCGAGCGCTGCTGCAGCAGCAAAACAATGGCAACTCTGAAACTCACTAGTACATAATACCTTAAAGATGATGAAAACCTGTTTGCATGGCTGGTTTATGCTCCAAAAGGGCAGATAAGCAATAATGGGGAACTTCTGGGAGTGGCTTTGGATTCAGATCTTTTTGGGAGCACAGGAGTTCTATGTCTTGCTGAGGAAAAGGGTTCAGAGCAGAAATGCTCCCAGCTGCCCAAAATTGCAAACCCTGTTAATAAAAACCTATTCCTTCCACACAAATCTTTGTACTATGTGCATACATAGTGACAAGCAGCCAGACCCCATGCTGCTCAGTGACAATTTCACATTCCCCACTGACTTTCAACCAATTAAATATTTTTCAACTTTTATAAACTTTAGGATACAACTTTCATACTATATTTCAAATATTTCAAATCAATTCAACATAACAAATTTACTATAAATTTGTTATTTAAATAAACATCTAGGAAGTCACAAATTATTAATTTTTCTAGCCATACGAAATTTTATTTTCCTCAGTATCTGACAAT
Organism: Carollia perspicillata; assembly: GCA_004027735.1. Lineage (NCBI taxonomy): Eukaryota > Metazoa > Chordata > Mammalia > Chiroptera > Phyllostomidae > Carollia > Carollia perspicillata. The sequence goes on from PVKM010015552.1 coordinate 13,251, forward strand.
TAATATTCTTCACAAATCAGCTTCATTTTAGTAAAAAGCACTCTAAATGGTCATTATTTTAATTTTTCCCCTAGTGTCTGGCTTCTTTTTTCTCATATTTATAAGTAAACAGGGATATTTGGGAGATATTTTCAAATTTAACAAAATCATTACCAAAGGGAACAAATATAAGTAAATTTACTTCAAATAATAAGCTTGCATTCTGGGTAATTTTATTGGTAAAACTATTTTAATAAAAAAATGACACTTTCATAAAACTGGCTTACTTTTTAAGAAAAATAAATATTAAGGTATTTTGCAATTTAAAACAGGAATAAAGGCAATTGAGTCTTTATCTTCCTTGTTAAGTTTTAATCCATAATTGCTGAAAAACATCTAGATAGTTTCCTGTCATTTAAAAGTGAGAACAAGCCCTGGCAGGTATAGCTCAGTGGATTGAGTGATGGCCTGCCAACCAAAGGGTCGCCAGTTCGATTCCCAGTCAGAGCACATGCCTGGGTTCCAGGTTGGATTCCCAGCTGGGAGGGTGTGAGAGGCAACCACACATGGATGTTCCCTTCCCTCTCTTTCTTCCTCCCTTCCCTCTCTCTAAAAATAAACAAATAAAATCCTTAAAAAGAAGGATACAAGTGAGAACAGGTGAGAACAAGCCAGGTAGCTCAGTTGGTTGGAGTGTTGCTCCCATACACCAATTGCAGGTTGGATTCCCAGTCAGGGCGCATACCTAGGTTGCAGGTTAGATTCCCCAGTCCAGGCATGTATGGGAGACAACTGATCAATATTTCTCTCTCTCTCATTCTCCCTTCCTTTCTCTCTAAGATCAATGAGCACATCCTCAGATCAATAAGCACATCCTCAGGTGAGGATTAAAATTTTTTTAAATCAATAAACATGTTCTCAGGAGAGAATTTTTTTTTAAAGTGAGAAGAACATCTCAATTTAAAAGAAACCATTCCCAAGAAAGATAATCTTCCTTCTATATCTTAAAAACTGCCCACTGTTTCAATAACCTCAAATTAATTCCAGGCCTAAACAACTTCTACTAATCACTGACATTATTTTCTTTATAGTTTCAGCACTAAGTTATATACCATATAGTAGGGAGGTTATAAAATACAGTTGGTGCCCATAATCAGCCTTTCTTTAAGTTAAAAATGGAATTAAATATGTCATTAGCACTTAAGTGTTGAAAATACAGAATCAGACAAAGGTATGAGAGGTCTGTAGAATTCAAATGGAAGACTTATATCCCTGTCAGATAAAAACAACATTTAAAAAAGAAACAATTTGGCATGGCAATGAAAAGATCTGTTAGGTATAAACTTAGTATGGGTACAGAATTTCTCCTACCTTTATCAAATCAAAATATTTTATCATTTAAATCACATAGGCTAGAAGAAAATCCAAGTGAAAATCTAATCTCACACCTAGGGTACAAACTTATTTCAGCAACTATAAAAGGGCTTACCATGTCCACCTGTAGCACAGAATCACTCTGGCTACATGTAGGCCTAAGCCCTACTTCACAGCCAAAAATCCATGACCAATGAGAAACTTCAAGTTATTTAGGATGGTAACCAAAACCCATTTGAGATTTCAGCCTCAGTTTGCTTAATGTGATAATCCTAAATTATTGGGCATTACATATACAACCTCAATTCTAGAAAGATGAGAAAAATGTTCCCTTGGTGGTTAGCTATCTTCCAAGACTAGAAAAGTTTAAAGTCAATACAGTTAAATAAAAAGATAACAAGTAAATCAAACATATAGTAGGTGTTGGTAGGTTTTAGTACATCCATATCCAGTTCCAGGTAGGGTGGGGTGGTAATGGATTAATACAATTATTTTCAAACTTTGAAAGACAATTTGGTATTATCTAACAAAATTGAAGACGGATATACCCTTCAACCTATCGAGTTCCTCCAGGATAAATACAGCAGAGAAAATATCATATATGTGCAGCAAAGATATGTAGAGAACTGAAATCCTATAAAGTATGTTTTCTGACCAGAATGAAATTAGATAGTAATCAATAACAAAAAGATAACAGAAAAACTCCAAACACTTAGAAACACTTATACAACTTCTAACTAAACTATGGTTCAAAGAGGAAGTTTAAAGGGAAATTAGAAAATCGTCTGAACCAAATAAAAATTAAAATACAACGTATCAAAATTTCCAGCATGCAGATAGGGTATGCTTAGAGGGAAAGGTAAAATATTAAATGCTTATTTTAGAAAAGAAAAAAATCTAAAATCACTAATCTAAGCTTCTACCTTAAGAAACTAGAAAAAAAAAACAAAATAAATTTAAATCAAGCAGAAAAAGTAATAATGATAACATCAGACATCAATGAAAGTGACAACGGAAAAACAGTAGAGGCCCTGGCTGGTGTAGCTCAGTGGATTGAGCACAGGACTGCGAACCAAAAGGTCGCTGGTTTGATTCTCAGTCAGGGCACATGTCTCTCTCTCCCTCTCTTTCTCCTTTCCTTCTCCTGTGTCTAAAAATAAATATATAAAATCTTTTAAATAAATAAAATCTTTTTAAAAAAGAAATGAAAAACAGAGAAAATTAATGAAACCAAAGCTGGTTCTTTCATATTTTTTAAAAATTGATAAACCTCTAATAAGACTGATGGGAGAAAAAAAGAAGAAGACAATTTATCAGTAACAGTAATGAAAAACAGATATCACTATAGACCCCACAGATATTGAAAGTATAACAAAAAATACTACAAACAACACTTTACATATACATTTACACAACTTAGATGAAATAGACCAATTCTTTGAAAATTACAAACTACCAAAACTCACCAATGACTAAACAGATACCCTGAATAATCCTATAATTATTGAATAAATTGTCCTGACTGGCATGGCTCAGTGAATTGGGCATTATCCTGCAAACTGAGGGGTTGCAGATTGGATTCCCAGTCAGGGCATGTGCCAGGTCCCCAGTTCAGGGTGTATAAGAGGTGGCCGATCCTTGTTTCTCACATCAATGTTTCTCTCCTTCTTTCTCTCTCTCTTCATCTCTCTCTAAAAATAAATAAAATCCTTTAAAAATAAATAAAAATAAATTGAATACATAGTTTTAAAGTTTCCGCAGAAAAAAATTTTTTTCTAGTTCCAGATGGTATCATTAGCAAATTCAACCAAACATTTAAAGAATAAATAAAACCAATTTTGCATATTCTCTTCTGAAAGTACAAGAAACACTTCCCAACTCATTTGGAGGCCACCATTACCCTGATACTAAAATCAGACAAAACAGTACAGCAACTACAGACCTATGTGCCTCATGAACACACACGCAAAAAAACTCAATAGAATATTAAGAAATCAGATCAGACAATATATAAGAATACTTTCTACAACCAATTTCAACTTTTCCCAGCACTACAAAGCTCTTTCAATATTCAGGAATCAATGTAACCCACCACATTAATAGTCTAAAGAAAAGACACATGTGATCATATCACTTGATACAGACAAAGCATTTGACAACAATGAACTCTCAGCAAACTTAGAGAGGAACTTTCCTAACCTCATAAAGAACATCTACATGAAAGCTGCAACCAACATCATATTTAATGGTGAAAACACTTAATGCTTTCCTGCTAGATTGGGAACAAGGAAAAAATGTTGACTCTCACCACTCCTACTCAGCATGGTACCAAAGTACTAGCAAAGGAAGAAATAAAACTGTCCTTCTTCATAGACAACAGTACTGTTTACACAGAAAAATCTCAAGGAATCTATAGAAAATATTCATATAGTTTGATATCTGGTATTATGATACCTCCAACTTTGTTCTTTTTCAAGATTGCAGAGGCTATTTGGGGTCTTTTGGGTTCCATACAAATTTTTGGAATATTTGTTCTAGATATATGAAATTTGCCACTGGTATTTTAATAGAAATTGCACTGAATCTATAGATTGTTTTGGGTAGTATGGATATTTTAGTGATATTAATTCTTCCAATCCATGAACATGGTATATGTATATACTTCTGCTTATTTGGGTCTTCTATTTCTTTTTTCAATGACTTACAGTTTTCCAAGTACAGGTCTTTTACTTCCTTGGTTAACTTTATTCCTAGGTACCTTATTTTTTGTTGTTGTTGTTGCAATGGTGAATAAAATGGCAACCAAAAAAAAATAGGCAACAATATAAGTAATAATAGCTCTAAAATTAGTCATTTTCTTAAAAACAGGATTATTCGGTGCTGATGAGGTAGAATAAAAGGAAACCCATTGCTGGTGGACTTGTAAGTGGTATAATTGTTGTGAAAAGTATTGTGGCAATGCATGTGAAATGCTAAAAAAAATATTCATGTCAGTCAAGCCTTCTAGCCTAAAAACAGTGAAAAAAGAACCATGCACACAGATGCTAAATGCAGTATTATTTACAATAACAAAGAAGTTGGCAACAAGAGAAATGCTTCAGAATGGGAGACTGGATATGCAAATTATGGTACATTCAAAAGAAAATGTTATTCACTTATTTTAAATGTTTAGGAAGAGTTATTGGTAATATGAGGAAGTGCTTATGTCAACTATTAAGCCAAAAAGCAAAAATGTATTCATCTGTTCAAGTCCACATGACCTCAATTATGTAAATAATTTAACAAATATAAGTGCTTGGTTGCAAAATGAAGGAAGAAATGAAGGCTATACAAAGTGAAATAAAGCAAAATATACAGGGAACCAACAGTGAAGGGAAGGAAACTGGGGCTCAAGTTGACAATTTAGAACAAAAGGAAGAAATAAATATCCAATCAGAACACAGTGAAGAAAGAAGAATTCAAAAAAATGAGGAAAAGGCTTATATACCTTCAGGATAACTTTAAGTGTTCCAACAACTGAATCATAGGTGTGCCGGAAGGAAAAGAGGAAAAGCAAGAAATTGAAAACTTATTTGAACAAATAATGAAGGAAATCTTCTCCAATCTGGTGAAGGAAATAGACTTCCAGGAAGTCCAGGAAGCTCAGAGTCCCAAAGAAATTGGACCCAAGGAGGAACACAGAAAAGCAAATTATAATTACATTACCCAAGATTAAAGATAAGGAGAGAATCTTAAAAGTAGCAAGAGAAAAGGAAACAGTTACCTACCAAGGAGTTCCCATGAGACTCTCAGCTCATTTCTCAAAAGAAACCTTGCAGGCAAGAAAGGGGTGGAAAGAAGTATTCAAAATGATGAAAGGCAAGGACCTACATCCAAGATTACCCTGTCCAAAAAAGCTATCATTTAGAATGGAAGGGCAGATAAAGTGCTTCTCAGATAAGGTCAAGTTAAAGAAGTTCATCATCACCAAGCCTTTATTATATAAAATGTTAAAGGGACTTACCTAAGAAATAGCAGATTAAAAACTATGAGCAATAAAATGACAACAGACTCATAACTATCAACAACTGAACCTAAAAAAACAAAACCTAAGCAAACAACTAGAACAAGAACAGAATTACAGAAATGGAGATCACATGGAGGGTTATCAATGGGGAGGGGGAGGGGGATAATCAGGGCAGGAAGGTACTGGGAAGAAGCAGCATAACTGGAAGGCATAGACAGGGGTAGGTTAAGAATAGTATAGGAAATACAGAAGCCAAAGAACTTATATGTATAACCATGGACATGAACTAAGAGGGGGTAAATGCTGGAGGATGAGGGGTGCAGGGCAGAGGTGGGATAAAAGGGAGAAAAAAATTGGGACAACTGTAATATATAATCAATAAAATATACTTAAAAACAAATATATATATTATATATACATATACGTCAAATGTAGCTTGATTGCCTCAGATGGTAGAATTATGAGAGAGTTTTTTATTCTTTCTACTTTCATAACTTTTTTCATTTTTCTATAATGAGGGTAAGGAATTTTTAAAAATACAGATTGTTCAAGCTTCTCATACAAAAAAATAATAGTAAGTAAATTTAACAAGGTCACACACATAAAACAATCATATTTCTATATACTAGCAATGATAAATTAGAAACCAAAATCTAAAAATATATATCATTTGTAATAGTTCTAAAAAATTAAGTATTTATATGTAAATCTAACAAAAGGTATACAGGATTTGTATGCTGAAAATTGTAAAACATTGATGAAGAAAATCAGAGAAGACCTAAGTAAATGAAGAAATATTTCATGCTCATGGACTGGAAGACTAACATAATAAAAAATGTAAATTCTACCAAAATTGATTCTATAGGGTGTTTTGTTTATTTTGTTCATTAGATTTCACATATAAGTGAAATCATATGGTATTTTCTTTCTCTGTCTGACTTATTTTACTTAGCATACTACTCTCCAGGTCTATCCATACTGTCACAAAAGGTAAGATTTCCTTCTTCCTTACATCCAAGTAGTATTCCATTGTGTAAATGTACCACAGTTTTTTTATCCACTCATCTACTGATGGGCACTTGGGCTACTTCCAAATCTTAACTATTGTAAATAAGGCTGCAATGAACACAGGGGTGCATATATTCTTTAGAATTAATGATTTTGGCTTCTTTGGATATATTCCCAGAGTGGAACTGGGTCATAAGGCAGTTTCCATTTTAACTTTTTGAGATAACTCCATACTGCTTTCCACAGTAGCTGCAACAATCTGCATTCCTGATTCTACAGGTTTAATGCAATTATGATCAAAATACCAGTCAAATATTTTTGTAAATTTATTTTTTTAGTATTGTATTTATCTATTTTTAGAGAGGGGAGGGACAAAGACAGAGAGAGAAACATCGGTGTGTGGTTGCCTCTCATGCATCCCCTACTGGGGACCTGGCCCGAAACCCAGGCATGTGCCCTAGACTGGGAATCAAACTGGCGACCCTTTGGTTCGCAGGCTGGCACTCAACCACTGAGCCACACCAGTCAGGGCTATTTTTGTAAATTTAAACAAACTGATTCTAAAATCTATATGAAAAGGTAAAGGAACAAAGTTATTTTGAAAAAAAAAAACAAAAAGTTGGAACACTCATAAAATACAATTTTACAGTAATCAAGGCACTGTTGTACTGGCAAAGGGAAAGGTATACTGATTAATGGGACAGAAGAAAGAACCAGAAACAGATCCACATACATAAAGCAAATTGATTTTTGACAAAGGTTCCCACGCCATTCAATGAAAGAGAGTTTCTACAACAAATGATGGAATAAAAAAAATCTATACAGAGAAAAAAATGGAAGAAAATGCCTCATGGCTTCCCATGCAAATGCATAAGAATGAAATGTGTTAACATGGTCCACTAGGCCCTGTGTGATCCATGCTCTTCTTACCTCTCCTACCACTCCTACCACTCTCCAGCCACCCAGCTTGCTTTCTGACTCCCAAGCATGCCAAGTTCTTTCCCACCACAGGACTTCGCCTTTGCTAGTACTTCTGCCTAGAATGTTCTTCCCCCAGGTCTTACACAACCAGCTCCTTCACAACATTCACGTGTCAGTTAAAAAGTCCCCTCTTCCAAGCTTTCCTTGGCCACTATAAAAGCACTACTTCCATCACCCTGCCCCTAAAATCCCTTCATCCCATATTGTTTTACTTTCTTCATGCACCACAGTACTTAGAGCTACCTGAAGTTATTTCACTGTGTTTTTATTTTCTGCTTACACGTGCTAGGATTTTTTTAAAGCTCCATTAGATCAAGAATCTTATGTGTCTTATTCACAGTACTAATCATAATACCTAGAACAAAACCTAGAACATTTGATTGTGATCAATAAATATTGTTAAATAAAGAGGGATGACATTTAAACTGGATTATTGGGGGAAGGGGAGGAATCAACCTTATCATGAGGAACAAACAGAGAAGAAAGCAAACAAGTTCTATCCAGAGCTTCCATTTTCACAGATTTAGAGAATAAAGTTATAGTTGGAAGGTATCCTGAAGATTTTATCCTGTTTTTATTAATCTGATACATAAATATACTTTTAAACATTCCTATTCTTTTCTTGAATACTTCCTTTGGCATGCAAATCATTCTAACAAACTAACCAGTTCTTTTTTTAAAATATATTTTATTGATTATGCTATTACAGTTGTCTCATTTTCCCTTACTCACTCCCCTCCACCCTGCACACCCCCTCCCACCCACAAACTAACCAGTTCTGATTCAAGCAACTTTAAATGATCGAAAGACTTTTTCACTTTAATCCCAAACCTATTATTTACACATACTAGTCTTAGTTCTGACCCGAAAAGTTCTCACAAAAATAGGAAGTTTAATACCTATTTCATGTGGCAGGCTGTCAGATGAGGATTGGAAGACAGCTATATCCTCCTAACTGCAATTTTTATAAAAATAGGTAACATTACTCACATGCCTGCTGGGCTCTGGGCTAAGTACTTTATATGTATCATTCATTTACTCCTCACAACTATAATAAAGTTAGTTTGACTGCCTGTTTTACAAATAAGAAAACTGAGGCCCAGATTAGGTAATTTGCCAAGGTCATCAAGCTAGGAAGTGAGTTCAAACACAAAATAGTCCAATTCCAGAGCCTATAATTCTTAACTGTAAGCCTCTCTCTCTAAATTACTCCTTCTCTTTCTATATGTGCAAATCACTCAGATAGCCATAATACAAAGAACTTGACCCAGTATCTTCTACCTAAGAATAAAGGCAATATTGACATTCATGCATTTATAAAGCCATAATATGATGCAAGACAATAAATGAGAGGATAAGCAGTGTAAAGATGAGCACGTCTCTGCAAATGCCAATTTAGCTTTCCATTTTTGTGGCCTATTATTCATCTTTGTTCAGCACATACTCCAAACAGAAATAACTTCCATTTCTGAGCACATTATTTCAATACTTCTCTATCTCTGTTTACTTGATTTTTCCCTTCCTAAACAGCCATTCCTCCGCTTCTGCAGAGATTGCTAATTTCTGTGTCCTTAAAAAGCCAGTTGTGCTGTGTATATTTTACTTGCCCCTCCAGATCCATTTTCCACTCTTCTCTACTCTGCACTGTGCCCCACCAGGAGACTGTCTTGAATAGACTGTATCATCAACACTCTCTTTTGCCTTCTCTTCTAGGTGGATTCAGCCAATGGAAGACACTGACAGGAGACTTCAAGACAGAAAGTGAGTGAGCCTGGGGTATTTAATCCCCTAGTTCACACTTCAAGTTACCTCTTCTTAGCAATGTCCCTCTACCAGAGGCCAATGCTTCTGTCAAGTGGACCACTATACAACTACCCTTTGAGTCTTTTTTTTCTATTTTAATTGTTGTTCAAGTACAATTTTCTGCCTTTTGCCCGCATCCCAGCCCACCCGCCGAGCCCTCCCCACCTCCCTCCCATTTCCATCCCCACCCTTTGTTTTTGCCCATGTGTCCCTTATACTTGTTCCTGCAAACCCTTCCCCTTTTCCCCTGAAATTCCTTCCCCTCTTCCCTCTGGTCACTGTCAGCCTGTTGTCAATTTCAGTGTCTTTGGTTATATTTTGCTTGTTTGTTAGTTTTGTTGATTAGATTCCTGTTAAAGGTGAGATCATATGGTATTTGTCTTTCACAGCCTGGCTTATTTTGCTTAGCATAATGCTTTCCAGTTCCATCCATGCTGTTGCAAAGGGTAGGAGCTCTTCTTTCTTTCTGCTGCATAGAATTCCATTGTGTAAATGCACCATAGTTTTATGATCCATTCATTTACTGATGGGCACTTAGGTTGCTTCCAGCACCTGGCTTTTGTAAATTGTGCTGCTGTGAACATTGGGGTGCACAGGTTCTTGATAGTAACTTCCCCTCTCTGCCCTTATATGTCTACTATCTATTGTTGCTCACCAGATACTGTATCATCCCATGTTGGTTTCCCTAAATTTTTCCCACTCTTTTATAAGTTCCCCCTTCACTAAACTCTCCAAGTTTACCCATTTGAGTGTATCGTCTATTTTCTGCAGGGCCCTCACTGTCACAGCACCAGTCTTTCCTTAACCATTCTCTGTATTTTGTTTATACCTCCTGTATGGTACTCTTTTTTTTGTACTAGATTCCAAGTTCCTTGATGGCAAGGTATGTTTTAATCTCCCAAATCATTAATTTCTTTCCCTTAGTAGGAACTAAATGAATGATTAGTATGTTGTGTGTGCCTAAAGCCAGGTCTGCTACAAACTGTGAGTTATTCTTGCAAATAAAACAAGTTTTTACACAGTATACTTTATACAAATCCTATGAGTGGTGTTCCAAGAAATAAGCTTTGGAAGCCAATAAATTCTTAATTTGGCAAAAAATAAAAAGAAAACTACAGTTGCAAAACTGTAAGACACGCAAACCTTAAAATACTTGTGTAAAAAGGTGTTGGGATTAAAAGTGGCTTTTTCTATTTTCATGTTGAAAGGCAATGTCTTCCCTGATTCTTCTTCATTACCCTCATAGCTCCAGGAACACCTTAGCAATGTTTGCTGAGCAATTAAATTTTCAGATATTAAAGTTAATTCTATATGGTGCTTACTTTTATAACAAAAGGAAACACCACAAAGACTCGCATAATGATAAATATTGGTGTTTACTAATGTGTTGTATATAGGTGTTGTTCCCCTAAAGAAAAATATTCCCCCACACATTTGTACAAATTCATAGCCATTATTATTTTTTGTCTGCTTTAAACCATTACCATTTAAGTAGTAGAAGCTCTTCAGAAAAACTTTAAGAAGTAGAAGGAAGCTTTAACTGAATGAGCAGTCAGTGTGGTGCCTAATCTGACTGAAGTGAGAAAGAAAGATGAAAGAGCCACTTTTTTACATACAGTTCCTCTGCCTTCAGTTCCCTTATCTCTTGTCTCCTTCTTACCATCCCTGGGTGGGGCCACATAGCTGTCGACATGCTTAGCAGACAGTGAACTCTGAAGCAAGAATTATGGTTAAGGGCATTTGTTTGAAGTTCCAGTTTATACTCCACTCCACTCCCAAGTGACAAAATGGAACAAAAAGTCTAAGGAACACTAAGCTATGGTTATAGTAACTGACAAATTCTTGTCTGGCAGACCAAAGGTTCTTAACCTTCAGCTCTGAAACGTTAACACATAAGAAATCCCAATAACACCTTTTAATCACTTTTAAAATCATCACTTGTAGCTTTTCTTTGTTGTCCTAATACTCACAACTGCTGAATTTCCCTCATACAATCCCATATGCGAAGAGTTTCTAATCTAATACAGGTTGCAAGAGAAGTACTGGAACAATAGAAAGGACTTGTTTAAAAGATGTAAATTTCTTTTAACCTTATTATTGACTTTAGAATAATTTGGTATATGTACTACCAAGTAATCCAAAAATGAAAATTTTAACTATTAATAATAACACCAACAACAATCTATTAAGAGCTTGAGAACAATGCCAGACTCTGTTCCAAGAATTTTACAGGTCATTAACTCATTTAATCCTCACAACATCTCACAACAGGGAGAAAGATGTTCTTATTACTCCCAGTTTACACCTGGGGAAACTGAGGTGCAGAGAAGTTACAGAACTTGCCCAATATCCTACAAGTGGCAGAAGTGACACTTAAACTCAAGCAGCCTGGCTTCATCATTGTGCAACACGGCTTATTGCTAATGAGAATACCAAAGATAGGAAATTAAGACTCATCTCCAACTATTGTTCTTTCAAGGTTAACATAGAACTGTCATGAGTAACAACCCAAAAGTAAATACAATAGATACACATTGTTAATTCCAAAATATGTACTATGCGAAGTACAAAACAAAAATGTTTGGTCCTTGGTCTGAGGGAGCTTACATGCCATTTAGAGAGCAAACACGCATGAGAAAATAGCATGCATTAATCAAGGAAACCAAACTTTTTATCATTCCTCCCAAACTTGATCCCTTCCCCACAGTCCTTGTTAGCCAATGACAACACTAAACTTTCAGACACCCACAGCTGAAATATCTTCATACCTTTCTTCATATGAAAATCTCCGTAACTCTCTTTCCACTTTTCCTTCCACCATGAATGCTGTTTTCTAGTATTTTAGTTCTAGCTTGTTCTCCCCTCACAAATAAACACCATGAGTAATGTTTTATAACATCATGGTTGCTTAATTTTACCTATATATTTACTATTAGTGTTCCTTCTTAACTTCAGTTGTTCCTTCTACCTGAAGTATATGTACTTTTGGTAGTAAAAAACTCAATTTTTGCTGGTCTGAAATACTTTTAACTTATTCTCTTTTTAGGAAGATAGTTTTGCAGGGCACTGATATCTAGTTTATTTTCCTTCAGCACACGGAGGATGACATTCTACTGCTTTCTGGCATCCACTATTGCTATTAATAAGTCACCTTCCAGTATAATTGTCATTCATTTTTTGTAAGTAATTTCTCTTTTCTCTCTGACTTATCTTAGCACTTTTGTGCAAGCTCTGCATTTTGCAATTATGTGTCTAGGAGTAGATTTCTTTTCATTTATTCTGCTTGGGACTCAATGGGCTTTCTGAAGATCAGATTGTTTTTTATCAATTCTATAAAAATCTATTTTTCAGCCATTATCTATTCATATATTACCTGTTCTCCATTTTATTATCTCCTTTTGGAACTTCAATTAAATCTGTGTTTAATTGACATTCCATCTTATTTTCTAACTTTTTAGTCTTTCTTGATTTCCATTTTTTTTCCTCTGCAAAATATTGTGGACAATTTCTTTGAATCTATCTTCTGGTTCACAAATTCTATCTCTCAACTGCTATTTAATATGTGCATCATTTTAAAAAGGTTTTATTTATTTATATTTAGAGAGTGGGGACGGGAGGGAAAAAGAGAGGGAAGAGAACATTGATGCAGGAGAGATACATCATCAGTTGCCTCTCACAGGTGCCCCAAGTGGGGACAAACCCAACAAACTGAGCTACGTGGGCAGGGCTGTGCATCAGTTTTTAATTTATGGTTGTATTTTTCATCTTTAGAAGTTTTACTTTTCAAATCTGCAGGCTTATTCTTTTATTCTTCTGTTTCCCAATCATTTCCCCAAGCTTCTATTTTATTTCTTTAATCATAAGCATTTTTTTATATCTGGTATATGATAGTTCCAATCTCTAAACCCTTTGTGCATGTTTTTTCTTTCTATATACTTTTTTAACTAGGTAAGAATATTTTTACTCATTTTTATTTTTTAATATATTTTACTGATTATGGTATTAGTTATTCCATTTTTTCTCCCCCTTATTCCCCTTTGCCCTGCACCCCACCTTCCACTATTATTCCCCGATCTTAGTTCATGTCCATGGGTCATACAAACAATTTCATTCTTCAGCTTCTCCATTTCCTATACTATTCTTAACCTCCCCATCTATTTTGTACCTACCATTTATGCTTCTTATTCTAAGTACCTTTTCCCATATTCTCTCCCTATCTCCTCCCTTCCCCTCCCCTCCCCACTGATAACCCTCCCTGTGTTCTCTATTTCTGTGAATCTGTTCCTGTTCTAGTTGTTTCCTTAGTTTGTTTTTGTTTTTTATTTACTTTTTAGGTTCAGTTGTTAATAGTTGTTAGTTTGTTGTCATTTTAGTGTTCGTATTTTTATCTTCTTCTTTTTCTTAGATAACTCCCTTTAATATTTCATGTAATAAGGGCTTGGTGGTGATGAACTCCTTTAACTTGACTTTATCAGGGAAGCACATTTTTAAAAATATGTTATTTATTTATTCTTAGAGAGGGGAGAAGGGAAAGAGAAAGAGAGGGAGAGAAACAACCATATCTGGTTGCCTCTCACATGCCCCTTGCTGGGGACCTGGCCTGCAACCCAGGCATGTGCCCTGACCAGGAATCGAACCAGCGACAGTTTGGTTCACAGGTGGGCACTGAATCCATTCAGCTACACCAGCCAGGGCCTCGGAAGCACTTTATCTGCCCTGCCATTCTAAATGATAGCTTTCGTGAATAGGGTAATCTTGGATGTAGGTCCTTGTCTTTGACTTCAAATACTTCTTTCCAGCCCGTTCTTGCCTGCAAGGTTTCTTTTGAAAATATCAGCTGACAGTCTCATGGGAATTCCTTTGTAGATAACTGTCTCTTTTTCTCTTGCTGCTTTTAAGATTTTCTCATCTTTAATCTTGGCTAATGTAATTATACTGTGCCTTGGTGTGTCCTCCTTGGGTCCAACTTCTTTGGGACTCTCTGAGCTTCCTGGACTTCAGGGAAGTCTTATTTCCTTTGCCATACATTAGGAAAGTTTTCCTTCATTATTTTTTCAAATAAGTTTTCAATTTCTTGCTCTTCCTCTTCTCCTTCTGGCACCCCTATTATTTGGATGTTGGAATGTTTCAAGTTGTCCTGAAAGTTCCTAAGCCTCTCTTCCTTCTTTTGAATTCTTGTTTCTCCATTCTGTTCTGGTTGAATGTTTATTTCTTTTTTTTTTTCCTTTTTTAAAATATATTTTATTGATTATGCCATTACAGTTGTCCCGTTTCCCCCTTCATTCCCCTCCACACTGCACACCCCCTCCC
>PVKM010015553.1:0-27744 GCA_004027735.1 Carollia perspicillata
TGAATTCGTGCACAAAAGCACCACTAATAACTTACACACTATGCCGGACAATATCAAACTGCTGTGTTGGGTAAAAAAGGCAGCATCAACTTGGGTTTAATATTGGTGGCATGTGCTTAAGCTCTGCGTTCTACACCCACAACCAGAGCACACGCTTCCTGGGTCTCTGACATTATCCTCACTCAGGTGGCCAGTAGCCTGAAAGAGCATATTTACTAGCTTCCCTTGGAAATTTCAAACATTAAAAAAGGAGTGTGGAGCATAATTTTGTAGTCAAGGCATCTGTAATCACTCAAGAGAGAAGCATTTTGTGGTGGGCAGCTCTTCTGCAAACACAGATGCAGAACTCCCTCACCTCAAAAGTGAGGGGACAGCACAACATGGTCGTCTCCAGGCAAACCCTCATTTCCCAAAGTCCCCTGGGTTAACTGTCATTAGATTTATCACGAGGGATTAGCAACGAGAAACTCACAATTACTGGGAGAAACCGTCAAAATTTTCAAGTCAGAAAACTGTGCTGCCCTGACTGGTGTGGCTCAGTGGGTTGGCCGTTGCCCCGCAAACTGAAAGGCCACCGGTTCGATTCCCAGTCAGGGCGCGAGACTGGGTCATGGACCAGGTGCCCAGTGGGAGACATGTAAAAGGCAGCCAATCGATGTTTTTCTCCACATCAATGTTTCTGTCTGTCTCTTTCTCCTTCCCTTCCCCTCTCTCTAAAACTAAATAAAATCTTTTTTTCAAAAATTGCTTATGGCATTGAGAAGAATAGCAATAAACTTCAAACGTACAAATGCCACAGAACTTCTTGATGGAAAGTGTCCAGACATTTCCTATGAATATTTTATTTTTAGGCTTTTATATGCTTACATATGAAACAGATGTGACTCAACTTAAAACGATCTGATAGGAATGCTTTTCCTCACCGCTGAAAAACTCCCCGTCTTGAAGGAGCCACACCGCAGAGTTCCTGAGGAACACGAGGAGCTACCAGGGGGCACGTGATCAAAACTCAACTCCACACAAATGGTGGACTCACATGCTGCTCTCCCAACAGCAGCAACGTATCTTCACAAGACCTTAACGAGATATTTCTTTATTCCCTACATTTTAAAATTGAGGGTGTTAGCCAAAGTCACAAAGCTAAACACAGGATATGAACCAGTGAAACACTTTTAACTGCCTCACTGTCCAGCAGGAGACACGGGTTCTAGTTCTGCGCTGACGCCACTCTCAACACGTGGGCCTCACGGGAACAGCAGTTCACCTCTGTTCTTAACCGCTTCACCTCCGTGGAGAGGGTGCTAACCTTCTGCTCTGTCGTCCAGGATTGTTGGGAGGACATGAAATGAACAGAATAAAAGCCTTATGAAAAGTTCAAAGAGATACATAAATGTGCCATGTGCTAACTATATTCAACTCTGAATATTCCAGCAACACAAAGATTCCTAAAGTGGAGGACCCTAACAGTGTGGCCACCTTGGGGTGTCTCTCATGGTGTCTGTCTGGAAGCCTATAAAGTGACAGATGAAAGTCTTGGCTGCAAAGCAAACGCCCCAAACGAGGCAGTGTAAAGGTATGTTTGACATTCATTGTTGAGGACAGCCAAGAGGTCTCAAAAAACAAGTGTAAACAGCAGTCTGTATCCAATGAAAGCCATTTTCTCATTAATAAAAACATTACTGATTTTAAAGGACACATTAAAATGTTACTTTTTGATTTCAAATGTCAAACCCTAAAATAATAGAATTTTTTTAAGGTTCAGGACTCTGACACAGAATTCTTTCTTACCTCCCACATGTACACGTTATTCTTAACCTGAGATCTTTTCTTCTTATCGCCAACAAATGGTCCAAACTTTTTCCCTTTTAAAATTGGCTTAGTGGCCCAGACACCTAGAAAACAAAACCAGTATTTTATAAAGCATGCGGTCGCTTTACAGAGTAAGGCACTCACACTCCTCTCTCTCTCTCGCATGCCCACACCTCCCCCGTCTCTCCTTAGGTGCCAGTCCTTTGCTTGCTTTCTTCTGAGCCCCAGAGGCCCTCCTTTTGCCTCTGTACCTTGTTTACTGAGTCCATGCGCCCAGCTGGCTCACTTCTGCCTCTGTCACTTTCCTTCGAAAAGGCTAAATACACTATTTGCACTCGAGTTCTTGGCTCTGAATTCCTTCTCTGCCAAACTCAAGAACCAAGGTCTACCACCACCAATAATATCTGGGGCCATGATCCAAATTGTCTTATCACCCTTATTGGTTTGGAAAGAAAAGACTGAAGCACTAAAATCAATCTAGTTTCACAAAATATTGGGTTGGCCAAAAAGTCCATTTAGTTTTTTCTGTAAAATAAGAGATGTATTTTTCATTTTCACCAATAACTTCATTGATTTGGATATTTTGAGGATGTTGGCTATCTCCCATGTGGTATAATGTTGATTGTTCTCAATTAATGTCTCTATTTGATCACTGTCAAGTTCAACTGGTCTACCTCACCATGGGACATCGTCCAGAGACAAATCTCCAGGACAAAACTTCGCAAACCACTTTTGACACATTCAGTCAGTCACAGAACCTTCTCCATACACTGCACAAATAGTTTTTGCATTTCTGCTGCATTTTTACCTTTCTTGAAATAATAAAGCATAATATGCTGAAAATGTTGTGTATTTTCTTCCATCTCAATACTAAAATGGCTATGCAAAAATTCAACAATTTCAAGTTATTTTTTACATGCACACTGATATGACAGCTGTCACAATACACGCTAACAAAATTGTTTCGAATGAAGTTAAAGACAACTTAAGCACTACTAGAGCTTAAGGAAAAAAACAAACGAACTTTTGTTTTATGGAAAAAAACAAATGAACTTTTTGGCCAACCCAATAGTTAAAAGGCTAGACAGCCTAAAAGGAAGATAATGTTAAATCAAATACAATCAAGTGAAAGCAAATTAAACAACATCTTTAACGGTGACTTTTATTTTTCTTCTTTATATTCTTCTGTATTTTCCAAATAGCCTGTAAAGAACCTGTACTGTTGTACAATAGAAAAAAACATGTTTTGCATTTGCTTATTTTTAATTTTTACATGTAAATTTACCCAGACAGTACAATCACAAAGAGAAAAAATACTGGAATGCAGTGAAACTACAAATACTTTTTAAATTCCTCTTTCTACTTTTCTACACATTTCAAATATCTCTAATAAACACAAATTGCTTTTATAAAGGTTTGGAAATTGTTTAATAAATGTTTTTGAAGCCTGTTTGCTCCAAGTGGAAAAACCCTCTCCTCTTTAAGTTCCCTAAAACCTTAGCTCCTAGGACAGCTCGCTTCGCAGAGTCTCAGAGAGCCGAGGTTTATGCTGCTCTGTGGTGCTCTTAGGGGAATGCTGTTTTCTGTGCACTGACCATCGGCAAATGGACAGGATAAAGAGGCAATGGCTAAAATGGCAGGAGGCCAATCCGAGTCAAGGACAAGGGCGCCCAGCAGTGACCCCACCGACAGCATCACTCTGAGCAGGTCCCCTCGTCTCCTGGCCTGCTTCCTCACTATCAGAGGGTGGCTCTCAGCCAGTCCTGTTCAGCTGGGACATACAAATTCCACTTCTCCGAAAGTCTGCTATGAACCCCATTTGAGAACACAGGTAACAGCCAGTTAGTGGAGCTATAAAATCAAACACTTTCATGAGAATGAATGATACACTTTAAATGCTCACAAGTTACTCACTGAATCATTTTCAATGAGAATTAGAAAAATCATTTATTAGAAATTTATTCATACACACACATACAAATCTGAATATCAGAAGTACACATTTTAAAAAGAAAACAGGATATACACATGATATATTCCAAGACTGTATTTTGATTTTTTATCATTTACTTCCTTAGACTTCTGACTAAATATCAGGACACAGAAACAAGACCAAATACACAAAAGCCTGCATTGTATTAAACAAGACATCCCAGCCTGAAGCATTCACATACACTCAGGTTGTCACTCATTCAAGTATATACTGAGATCCACAAAGTGTCAGACACTGGGGTCATAAAGACAAACAAGAAATGAAGGTTCTCAGCTCCCTACCTTCAACGCCGCATAGGAGGCCTGGCTGTAGCCTGCAATCCCTTCCCCCACTCCTTCTCTGACCCTAGTACTCACCAATCCGAGTCCTGTCAACAGCAGATGGGGAAAGCCTCACTTCCTCCGGAAGTCCTCGAAACACGTGTTCGGGTACCTCAGCCAGGGTCTCAGCAGCTGCCACAGACTCAGTAGCGTTCTGCTAGTAAAGAAACAGAGAATAACGGCAAAATGAAGAAAAGCCGGTTAGCATTTTGTGGGGGGGTTTTCCTGGTCCAATAAGCAGACGTATTGCAAACATGTAACTGAAAGCTGAAACTGGCACTCCGGACCAATACAATGTCAAGCACTTCAAGAGTTGCTTTGATACTTGTTTGTGAGTGTCCCAAGGAAACCACTAACCTTCAACCATGTCAGTGCTAATCTGTTTTGTTCCAGCCACCTGTAGCCATTTTCAAACTAGGTAAATCTCTGGTATCACACTGCTTTAAACTCCCAGAGAATCTGGCAGGGAGTTCAAGCTTACACTTAAAGGCTACCATCGGTATTTTAGAACATTTACAAAATCAAAATCTCCACTCCCTACTTAAATGAATACTTTCAGCACATACTGTCAAGGCCATGATGGACGGCCACCTGACCCATGCGTTTATTCTCCAGCAGCAGCACAGCTGACGGAGCCCGTACTAGTCCTCACAGCGGCAGCGTGACTCAGCCTGGGCCTCCTCGGGAAGTGCACCCGCCCCGGACACAGCACTTTCCCCGTCTACCAAGCTGCCACAACAGCACGTCTCTAAGAAATACAGAATTTTATACAACTACTAACCACAGCTGACGCTCCAGTTCACTGTAATCTCAAGATTATGACTGCTTATGTACATAACGGGATAAAAAGGGGAGAGTAGAGCCAACTGGTAAAACATGACTGTTATTTTAAAAATAACCTTCAAATCAAAGGAAAGCCCAGGGTCTATTAACTGGGACCACACGCACCCTAAGAACTGAAGTCCTGGTTCCCAAGAACGATGGGTTCTGCAGTCTGCGTGTTTCTTACGCCACTGCAAGGGGAAACATTTCTCAAGGACTTTCAAAGAAACCAATGTAGGCAAAAAGAAACTCGAAGCTAAAAGATTAATTTTCCCACAACAATCAAGCTCTTGTAGTTTTTAAGAATGTTCTGTGCCAAGAAAAGAATATCATCCAAATTTGAGTACTCGCAGCATTTTCAATGTTTTAAAAAAAAACATCAAAAGTCTGCTTCAGGAGAAATCAATCCACAGCAGTGAGTGAGTCACTTCGAAGGTCTCTCTGGCCTGCTTTGCACTGGAATGCGCGAGAGCGGCCGCCTGCAGACCCGGGTCCGGCCTCGGACGCTGCAGAGCCCACGGCGCGCGTGGCTCAGGTGTGCAGCTGCTTCATCCGCTTGATTCGCGCTTTGGTCCCCACAATACAACGTGCGTGAGTGCCCTCCAAATCGTGGGAATATCAAAACTGTCCCCGGAACGTTACCTTTTGGTATTTGTAATTAGCTAAAGCATAAACATTTCTCACTTCTAAATATAGTGCCCCCTTATAAAATTTTAATCTATAAACTAGCATTTTAGAAATATGAATGCATTCTTTTCAAAAGGGGAAAAGGTATCTTTTCTGCCACCCACTAACCTACCCACGCCCCCCCCGCCCCGTAATCATCCTAGTCTCTCTCCATCAATGAGTCTGTCCCAATTTTTTCCTTGTTAGTTCAGTTTGTTCATTAGATTCCACATATGAGTGAAATCACATGGTATGTCTTCCTCTGACTGGCTTATTTCACTTAGTATAATGTTCTCCAGGTCCACCCTTACTGTCACAAAGGGTAACATTTTCTTCTTTTTTTTACAGCCAAGTAATATTCCACTGTGTAAATGTCCCACAGTTGTTTTATCTACTCATCCACACTGATGGACACGGGCTGCTTCCGTATCTTAGGAATTGTACATAATGCTGCAGTGAACACAGGGGCACTTGTGTTCTTTCAAATTAGTGTTTTGGGCTCCTTCAGATATAACCCCAGAAGTGGGGCAAAGGCAGATCTCTTTTCTCCTGTGTTCGGTATCTCTATACTGTTTTCCACAGTGGCTGCACCAGTCTGTATTCCCGCCAACAGTGCAAAAGGGCCTTAGTTAGGTTTATTTCTAGGTATTTTATTCTTTTTATAGCAACTGTGAATAGGACTGTTTTCCTAATTTCCCTGTTAGTTTGTTATTGGCATATAAAAATGCACCTGATTGCTGGATATTATTTTTGTATCCTACTTTGCTGAATTCATTTATCAGTTCTAGTAATTTCTGGTGAAATCTTTGGAGTTATCTACATATAGTATCACGCCATCTGCAAACAATGACAATTTTTCTTCTTCCTTTCCAATCTGGATGCATTTATTTCTTCTTCTTGTCTGACTGGTGTGGCTGGGACTTCCAGCACCATGTTGAATACGAGAGGAGGGATTGAGCCAAAAAGGAAAAAGGCCTCTTGGACATGGACAACAGTGCGGGGACTGCTGGCAGGAGGCAGGTATATAAGGGGACTCAATGGTAATGGGAAAAATACAATAAAGATGAAATTAAAAAACAAAAAATACAGTCAGAAATGACATAAACATCTTACCGATCTGTCCATTACACCTCCATAATACTGAAAAAAGGAACCCTGCTGGAACGTAATCTACACACAGCTGCCCTAAAACCTCCAAATGTCCATGGAAATGGCGGCAGGAAACGGCACCTAAGGCAGGAATGGTCATTCCCACAGGAAATTTGTAACTTCATTATAAGCTGGAGACCAAGTACATTAAAATTTGTGAAACACCTGTGAATATAAAGGACCTCAGCAGAGCTGCCACAGGAGAAAAAAAAATTTTAAGTTCCTACCTATTTATTTACCTTTCGGCCAATACAGTACCATACAATCTGGGCTCATTATGTAGTTGACGAAAGCTTTTTCTCCGTTTACTTTAGCCTCCTTCACGGTACAACAGGACTCAACTAAAATGGGAGGACCTCAATCCACACAAAACCACCCGACACTGGCCAGCTCCCAGGCCATCCTCTCGCCTCTTGGGCTGCTAGCGTCCACTGCAGTGGCCAGAAACTGCCTGGGACGCTTTTAGAAAATCAGCGATTCAAGAAGTAGAAGGTGGGCTGGCCTCCCTAAGGAGAACCTCCCTTTCCCCTTCCTTGCTTTTCCTTCACAGCTCTGATCACAATTTTCAACAATTACTTGTACAATTACGAGTTTCATGTACCTCCCATCAGACTGCAGTGAAGATGGACGGTGTCCACCTTCCTGAATGCTGCAATCCCGAAGCTTAGCAGGAGACATAAAAAGTTTGTCACTTAAATACCTGAATGAATAAATGATTGTTGTAAACCAACTTATATCTTTTTTTAGAAAAAGGAGGGATAGAAACAAATAAATTAGCAGGGTCAGCTATCAGAAAGTATTTTCTCCATGTGTGCCTAAATCTCCTGAATTTGAGACAAGCATTTTTCAGGGTCAATACAAGAATCCTTTATGTGTGATATGCTCTTAATTTCAAGCAACCGGTTTATAAGTAAACTTTGGAACAAAAAATTTGCTTTAAAAAATGTCTTTCCCTCACACACTCATAAACTAGAATCTCTCATATATATGAGTTTATACATACACACATCTTGATAGTACTACATCTAATATATTCTAAACAGGGTCACCTTGGTTCTTACACTAAACAATCACAATTTGATGCTGGAAATGCTTCCCAGGTTGATTTTGTCTACAAGAAATTGCAGCATCCACTCAATTAATGTATTAAAAATATTTGAGTCCCTTCTATGGGCCAGGCAATGCTTTGGGCATCACATCTGCCTTAACAATGTGTCACTCTAGTGAGGAAGGCAGACAAAGTGAAAAACAAAGATACGCAGTGCCTGGTAGGTATTGATGCTCTGAGGCAAATCCAGCAAAGAAAGACAGTGATGGAGAGGGGTTAGGGGGCTACTTTAGACAGAGTGCTCAAGGAAGACTGCTCTGTAAGTAGGAAGAGTCATGTGACCATGTGCGGGGGAACACACCAGGAAAGGGAACCCACAAGGACCCTTGCTGAGTTAGGAGAAAGCTTGGTGTGCTCAGAGGGCAGATAGGCAAAGACCACTGTGTCTAGAGCAGAGAAGGTGGGGCAGGTAGGGGTAACACCTTAGGAGAAATGGATCGCTGTTTGCTGACCTACAGAGAAGGTAACTGACCACAGACCAGACTCCAAGCTCTAGGACAGAACCCTGGCTGCTCCTTCTCCCAGGAAGCGGTCCTGGCTGTCCCAGAACAAAGGCACATTGCCACTGTAGGGCTTCCTAACACGGATCACTGTGACAAGCATGGGGGGAGTTACAAGGACTTCCACACTTCCCTACTGTGTAACAGGAAACACAAGAACTCTTTACTTCACTGCTCAACGAAGCAGTTTCCAAATATGCATCAATGAACTAATCTGGAACAGTATGCATTAAATTTAATCAAGGCATTAAATTTAAGTTAATTTAATAACTTAGTTATTGACTATTAATTGATCTCATCAATTTGATATTGCCAACTTCTTACCTCCATCTCAAACTCAGTCAATACCTCCTCCCTTCCCCAGTAAGTGGCCAGGCATCTCTCTGGCTCTCTGGCTCAGTCCCCCACTCCACCATTCGCCAGCACTCGGGCTGGCACCATGCTGAGTGGCACGGATACAATGGTCACCAACGCTGATCTGGCTTCCTCCCCATGAAGCTCACGGGCTAGAGGAATGGCTCTTTTCCTGCTTCCTCACACAAGAAGTCCTTAGAGATATTTTGATTCTGCAACTCTGTCACAAAGCCTCCGAAAGGCCCTTCTACTGCTCTCTGCTGATACCTTCCCTCTGGCTCAGCATGGCTATCTCACACTGAGGGTGTAGGGGCTGCCTAGGGAGTTAACCCTTCGCCTGGGCCGAGGTCTGTGCTGAGCACCGCCCAGGCCTTAGGTCCCAGCAGCAGTCTTCACTAGCACTGGCCGAGCACGCAGGATGCCACTCAGACACTGCTCCGAGCACTTTCTATGCACCGCCTCATTTAATCTTTAGACTGTAACTTTACAACCCCCTCTTACAGCTGAAAACCGAAACCTGCCCACGGTGGCAGTCAGTAAGTGGCAGGGCTATGACTGACTTGAACCCAGGCAGTCAGGCAGGGTCTGGACTTTCAAAAAGGATGTTATGGAGCAGCTCTGCCGAGCAACCTCTCCCAGCGGCAAGGCTATAGCAGTGGAGCCAAGATTAATCTAACTCCGGTCAGACGCCAAAGTCCAATTTTAACCACAAACCAGTAGGGTCTCCCACGATAGGCCAGAGGTGCCTGGGAAGTCCCTTTCGGGGACACATGAGATCAGGGCTACTTTCTATGAGAATACTAAGATGCTATCTGCCTTCTTCAGCCGTGTGGACAGGGCAGTTCTCAGGAAGCTACGACATCCTGCTGACTGACGGAATGTGTGACCGTTAAATCTCGCACCTCAAAATTTTCTGACTTGTGAATAAGGGCACGTGTTAAGGATTGAGCACTCCAGGGAAATGTCTTGAGGGGACAAAGGGCTTGGCATGCTCAGGAACAAAAGGAGACTACAGTGGCCGGGTCGGAGGGAGCCAGGGTCAGCCACCGCCAGAGCCTGCGGAACCCTGAGGGCCGGGTCCAGCGGGCGGATGGCGTTTGGAGCGGTGGGACACTGCCAGAAGGCTTGGGTCAGGGGAGAGACAAGATGCCATGAGGTGTCCTAGCTTCCAGTCTGTTCCATGTTCAACTTCTACAAACCCTTTGCCCTCTTCATTGATCATTCTCCAAAGCATCTGGTTCAAACCCCCTTTTAAAAACTCCCTAAATAAAACCCAGCAGGTCCTCTACTGGTTTCAGAGACTTCCAAGGTTCAGAGGGAGCAGAGAAAATTAGGTACCCGAGAGCTTTCTCAACCTGATATACATGCCCCTCCCCGTTTCCAGAAGATTCCGACACAGGGTGGGACACGGTCGTGGTGAGCTGGAGCAGCTTTCCCTGCCTCCCAGTGAGAGTGTTACAAGTGAGCTTTGAGTTGCAGTATCTCAAAGGATCTTCATCTAGGGCAGCAAACTGTGAAGCCACAGCCTTTCAAGTCACGTGAACTTGTCTGATCTACCCAGCTATATTTTAAATGAAATTCTATTCAGAGAACTCACACACACACAAAGACCCCCACTGCACTCATAGAAGTTCCTCCCTGACCCCCACAGCCACACCACTCCCTGGCTCCTCCTCCATTCCCGGACTGGGTCTCTTACTCCTCTGGGCCTTGCACAATTCAGGCTTTCAGCCGAAAACGGCCCCAGGCTACTGGTCCCTTGGCCCTCAATTCTCCAGCCAGGCAATATCCTCTACCCTCTTCCAGGTCACGTTCAACTCCCAGTTCATCCATGACTGTTCACTCTTCTGATTTCCTATGTGGTCAGTTTTATGTTGTCTGAGTACAGTGCTCAAGAGACGTAGACAATGGGCCCAGGGGAGGAGAGACTGTCAGTGAGGCAATCAATCAGGTGGTTTCCATAGTAGCCCAACCAAGGGGTGTCTAAGTCTGAACTGAAGCAGTGACAGTGTTCAGAGTATTTTAGAAAGCAGAATCAAGTCTTAGTCAATGGTCAAAAAGAATGATGATGATATACGATAATAATACTTACACAGCATTTCCTACATAAGGCACACTGGCCTTAGCGCTTTATTTGTGTCTATTAACTCCGGTCTTGACCACAGCCTTCATGGGTGTGGGCACCACTGCTATCCCCATTTAACAGGTAAGAAAGCAAATACCAAGAAGTCAAGTGACTTGCCCAAGGTCACACAGCCGGAGCAGCAAAGCCAGGACTGCAGGTGGAATGTGCGTCACAAGACAGCAGAGGTGAGGCAGAGCCCGACACCCCTGAGAACTTCTTCCCCACCACAGCGCTCACCAGCACCGGAGCGACGGGAAGGGCGAGCCGTCTCGCCACGGCTATTCAAGTTGCCGATTATTTTTCCAAATTTTGAAAATAATCAAGTATTTTCATTCAGGAAAAAAACACTGTACTAGACTTTATTTTTTAAATCGCTAATTTACTTAATAGAATATATGACTCAAGATGACATTTAAGTGCCATTAAACACATTAATTTCCTAAACTAGACACTCATGAATTGAGGTTTAAGTCTTAACAGATAGAAACTACCTTAGTTGGAAGTCTCTTTTTTTGGTATGAAAAGTCAAATTTGCATTTGTAATTACTTATAAAACTATAATTTAATGTTAATAATGTGCTAAAGTAGCAAAAGCAGTTTCAATATTTTTACATAATATGTATTTTTGAAATTAGAAAAAAGTGGAGGAGCTGCCTAAAAGGAAACAGAGAAAGCCACCCTGAGGTCTCACCAAGTCTTCAGAAATGTGATGACGAACGGATTTATCATGATGGCCGGACGATGGCCCCGAGCTACCTTCTGTGAAAGGAATAAACTGCTGACACTCACAACACCACGGTAACTGTCTCGGACACATCACGTGACCAAAACCAGACAAACACCCAGCAGCACGTACTCTATGACTCCACTCAGGAGAAATTCTAGAACAGGAAAAACCCATCCACAGCGAGCGACAGGAGGCCCGAGGTGGAGGTTGAGGGGAGGACTTCAAGGCCACAAGAAGGAACCATGGGGGTGATGGAAATGCCCCTTATCTCAGTTGAGACAGTGGCTACATGAGTGTCAAAACTCAGGACTGTACGCTTCACATGAGTACATTTTACTGCCCATAAATAAACAAAGAAATCTTACACTCTCCTCTTTAAATCACATTAAAAATGCTCCAAGAAAATTAAAAACAAAAAATACCAATCTGATAGAACAAAAATTTGTTAATCAAGATTTTTTTTAACCCAGCTCAAAACCCTCCAACAGCTTCCCTTCTTCCAGGGCAAAGTCTACTCTGGTCCATGCTTACAATGGCCACTGCGCTAAGGCAACACCGCTGACCCCTCCCCCTCCCTCCTGCCGCTCCCGGGAACCAGCCTGCTCCACCCCTCTCCTGGCACTCCTCGCCAGAGCCAAGGCAGTAACTGCGCTAGCTGCCGTTACAGAAGGCTGCGTGCACCCCCGACACAGGCAACATGGACTAATGTTTTTATTGCTTAAAAAATATGAGAATAAGCAAGTTTTCCTAGTATCTCATTTAAATTTATATAAGTGCCTCCTTTTACACCCTGTACCCAGGGAATGCCCATAAATTATTACATCAGATTTAATCAATTTAACTAAAGCGCCTAGTTTTTTGTTTTCTATCCTCACCTGAGGACATTTTTTTATTGCTTTAGAGAAAGAGGAAGAGAGAGAGAGAAACAGTGGAAGAGAGAAGAACTGACTGGCTGCCTTCCCGTATGCGCCTGGACCAGGGATTGAACCCGCAACATCAGCATGTGCCCGGACCTTTCAGACACTGGACAATGCTCCAACCAGCTAAGCCACCCTGGCAGGGGCAAAGCACCTAGTTTTGTACTGGGTTGGCCAAAAAGTTCGTTTGGTTTTTTTCCTGTATGACAGCTCTAATAGTGCTTAGTTGTCTTCAACTTCATTCAAAACAATTTTGTTAGACTGTTTTGTAACAGCTGTTGTATCAGGTACACTTAAAAAAAACTGAAAACTGGTGAATTTTTGTGCAGCCATTTTAATATTGAAGATAGAAGAAAATAGACATTTTCAGCACATTATGCTTTATTATTTCAAGAAAGGCAAAAACACAACTGAAACACAAAAAGATTGTGCAGTGTATGGAGAAGGCGTTGTGACCGATTGAACTCATCAAAAGAGGTTTGCCAAGTTTCTTGGCACTACTGAAATTTTGGCCAAATAAAGTTATTGGTGAAAATGAAAAATGCATCTTTTACTTTACGGAAAAAACTAAATAGACTTTTTCGCCCACCACCAATGTGATCTTAAACTGACACTGGAGACCAATATCACTTAATATTAAGAACGTGTACCAGGGTACTCAAAATAAGACACATATTATCGCTACAACAGGCTAACAATCACCACAGTAATCACTGTTACCAGTTAAAGACCACCAAAAATTAAACAGCATTAAAATATTCAAGTTCTATGAACAACCTGTTCAAACTAGCAACCAAGACTACTATTCTTGGGGCAAACAATGGGGAGGAAAAATCAAACAAGCTTCGGCTTACAGAAAGAGCATTAGACTGTACTGTGTTCGGGAATGAGTAAGACTGCAGAAACAATGAACAGATGGGGCACTCGGAACAAGAAACGCTCACACACCGTCCCTGGCAAAGAGCAGCGGACGAACAGGCTGAAGCACGAGCGAGTGCCCCACAGAGCTGGAGGCCCACCAAGTTGTCCAGGGGAAGAAAATGTCCTCACACACAGCGGTCACCTCAACAGTGAACAAACCGATCACCACACTCTTGCCCCCTTACAATCCAGTCTCCACGGCCCAGTGGGCACGATGTTCTAAAAACAGAAATCGGAGTGAATGTCACTGTCCAGTGGCTTCCCACTGAACTCAGAAGAAAACATACACTTCTTCCCATGGCCTTTAAGGGCCTCTAAGTTGGGCCCTTGCCTCTCACCCCACCTTCCTCCTGGCCCAGAGTCCCAGATGTTTGCCAAGCTCCAGCCCTGGCTTGCTCTCTGTGCCTGGAACCAGCAAGCTCACTCCCACCTCATGTCCTTTGCTCTCACTATTTTGTTCACTCTGCCTAGAATCTTCTTTCTCCAAATCCTCATATATCTGGTTCCTGGTTATTACTTGGGTCTATTAATCAAGTATTAATTATTATTATTAATGTGATTGATTTATTATTATTCTGCTGTTAGTCAACACTCCAGAAGAGCCTTCTCTGATCAGGCCATCCATAGAACCCCCCACCTCCGCCCAGCATTCCTGGGCACGCACACTGCCTTGCCGCACTGCCTCTCTCTGCGCGTGTGCAGGGAGCAGAGCAGAGCCCGCAGTACACTGGGGTGCCATGTGTGCAAGCTGAGAGACGGGCTGAACATTCACGACAGTTCCGATAATGGAACTCCGGGTGGCTTTTCATAATTTTCAGGGCTGGATTTGCAACAACTGATGAAAAGCTTCCTTTGTTATTTTGTTACATAAAACTTGAAAACAAGTTTAGAAGGCTAAATTGCTAAGGTGCTTTGCTACTGGTTACTAGCAATACGATAGATTATTGATCAGAATATAGAGATGCTACAATCATACACTACTACATTGACAGAAAGTTTCAAATATTAGTAACAATTTGAGTTACATGGATTCTTTTAAAAAATTAAGCGTGACTGTCAATTAGTGATCAAGGCCATTGTATTAAGTCATTATGGTTAGAGCCTACACAATGGTATAGGTTAATAATATCTCAATGAGCTGGAAGAATCACTGGGGCTGCACCCAAATATTTCGGTCTCCTCTCCTCCAGGCACCTCACAGATGGCGCTGCTCCCCCAACCTGAGTTTTAAGTTAGGTGTGGCCAGGTGACTCACTGGCCAATCAAACGTAAACAGAAGTGGCGTGTGTTGAGACAAAGCCTTCGTCACCCTCAGTTCCTGAGCAACTCCAACAGCAGGTCCACGACGGATGAGTGCTGAGAACAAGAAACATACGGTGCTCCGTGGAGCCCCTAAGGCCTCGGAGCCGCCTGGCCAGGCGCAGCAAACACCGCTGCCCTGGCTGGCACAGCGATGCAGCACGGCGAGCCAGAGCCTGGGCTCTGCAATCTGGCAGGCCTGGGTGTGACCGAGCGGTCTGCCCCTTACTGTCTGAGTGAGCATGGGCAAGCCATGGCCGCCTCCCTGGGCCTTAATGTCTTCAACCATAAAAGGGTTCTAAAACCTATACTTCACAGAGCAGGAACAAAGACTGAATTAATAACAAAATGTACGTTCAATACTTAACGAAGTGCCTGGCGTGTTGGGTAAGTACCCAATAGATAGGACGTGGCACTAAACTCGAGCATGTCTACTTTAAGCTACTACGAGCATAGTGGCATTATGCAACTTCACTCACCTTAGATGCTCTATAAAGCACAGGAAGTCCTCATTTAATGTCAATAGGTTCTGCAACTTTCAGTGAAATGTCGTCAGATAGAACCAATTTTACCCAAGGCTAAGTGACATAAGCAAGAGTTACCTCCCTAAAGGCATCTCACCACCATTGTAACAAAAAGGCACTGAAGGAAAGGTGGTAAGAAGTGCTACAAAGCATTCTAAACTCTTTATTCAATGAGAGAGTCCTTTCTAAAGCTCTGCATTCTCCTAGATAAATCTAGGAGAAAGAGAGGGAAAATAGTGGACCATCTCAAAGTTAAACATTAAGATGGGTATGTAAAGTTAATGGAGTGAAGGATACGTATGATTTGCAAACGCAGAGAAAATGGACAGCGAGGGAAGGAAGTATAGAGGCTGCTCCTCCTGCCTGCCAGCCAGGCCCTGGCTCAGCTGGAAGAACAAAGGCCCACATGCCAAGCCGGGCTGGGTTCTAAATCGGGAAGGCAAGAGATGGTGAGAAAGGGGTAAGTGTTGAGTGGAGAGCGGCCCAGAAGAGAAGGAAGGACAAAGAACATGTGGGTCTCGGGGCTCCAGGAGCCCAGGGCTGGGGTTGGAGGGAAAGTCTGGCAAGCGAATGCACCAGGCATGACTAGAAACACATCGATAACGCAGAGCAGCCCAGATGCTGCCTCGGTAGTCAGTGCTTCAGATGCAGGGGCCGTGGGCTTTGTACTCGCCTTCCTCTGAAGGGCTACCTGGTAAACACGGTGCACTCACTCCAAGATCCTTCAGTCCCTGAAACTCGCCTGTCCAGCACACGTAAGTGAATGACTCTGGGTCACTGTCCCACAGACCATGCCCATCATAAGGGGCAGATCTGAAAGCCAGCACTCATCGATGCAATGCAGGTCGGTCCCTAAAGTGAAAACCTAACCCTAAACTCACCACCAAGGTTTAAATTAAAAACCAATCTGGTTCAAGTGAAAACTACTTTATTATCTAAATTTTGTGTAGTTATTTTGACACTTTCAAGCATTCATTGCTCATTTTCAATGGCTGCAAAGGAGAAGAATCAATACAAGAAAGAAAAACATAAAATGTCCTTAAACAATTTTTAAATTTTAAAAATTACTGGAACTGTTGAAAAACACTCATAGATTTTATGCCATGAAATAATAATCAGGACTAAATATCATGTAACTAATATTCCTCAAATAATGAAAATATAACTAAAGATGCTCAAAATCTTACTCATAAAAAGCAGACAATTTTTATAGCACAAATAAAAGTTTCATTACTACCAGACCATTTACACTGTGCCCAAGTCAGAAACGTGCTAACCATTAGAGACATAAGAAGACACTTTTCCATTGATACTCGACACTTGGCATCAAAGGCAGTCCTCCACAGATCTAATATTAAAACTTGTCAAAAGCAAAATGAAATTGTAAAAGAGCCAAAAAATGAAATGATTACAATTCTTTTGAATGGCATGTGGACTTTCTTTAAACTCAAGCTCATTTGATATAAATGAAATATTAAAGCAAAAGTGTGAAGTGTCAACGAAATAAAATAATAGAAATAAAGCACTACTAGTCAAATAAGATATAAGAATTAAAGTATTATTGAGCTTAAGGTTAAAACTGTGGCGACTGATATAAACGACTTGAAGAGTGAGCCAACAAAAATGATGTCAGTATTTCAATTCCACTTTGGAGACATTCACCATCATTCCAATCCCAATTCCAGACTCCTCTAACGACAGTTCCCAGGCCATGAGAAAAGCAAGTTCCTTTGGGTGACAAGATCCACTTGAAGAAATCAGTCTTAGTCTGGAGAAATATATGAAATCCATGACATTCACATGCACAAAGCCACCATGGGCAACGACTGTGAAAATCCACTCTGTTCTTTTCCTTCCCCCATTTTACCATTTCAAAAATAATTTGTCTTCAAAAGCATGTCAGTAAATCTCCAAGTTTTAAAGTAATAGAAACCGTGTGGCCCATGTGTTCACCAGATTCATTTTTTATGACATATGGCCCTTTGTATTAAAATAAACATATTTTGATAAAGAAAGTAATGAAAAGAAATCAAAGAATCCATTCCAAAAATTTCACATCTCTCAATGCAACACAGGACTGAGTTTATTAAACTTGGCCACCTAATAAAACTGGACTTGTGATCTCAGTTAGAGGCACCTGTAAATGATAAAAAGGTGTCCAAAGTTTCAATGGATGAGGGATACAAAATATTTTCAAGTCTGGTAGTTTTAAGCTAAGCACTAAAAATTACAGACTTCGCATTTTTAAGTTTTGTCCTTCATATTTTTTTAAATATGGTTATAAAGATTTCAAAAAAGAATGGTTCTTAAAAAAATGTTTCTGACACCCATAAATTTCTGTAACTGCAAGTGAATATAATATTAAGATCAGAAAATAAGAATCCTACTTTAGGATATATTAAATCCACTGGCTCTACTTATCAGAAAGAGCACCCTGGAGGCTACGGAAAGGCCCACGGCAGGACTGTCTGATCTTCAGGCAGCCCCACTCCGCCCGTGCGGAGGGGCAGGGGGCACATCTTCCGTCTCCACATCTGCCCTCCTGTTTCTACTCCATGACAGGTCTCTCAAGGACAGACCAGCTTCAAGTTTCCCATTTGATCAGTTCTGGTCTCTCAAAGAAAAATCTTCCCATTTTCTCCTTTCAACCAATGGGGCTTTACAAAATAAAAAGTATTAAAAATGAAAACTTAGTAAGCTTCAAAACAAAAACAACAAATTAACACCAGAGTGGCAGGGGAGAGATGGAAAAAAAAAAAGAAAAAAAGAAAAGAAAGCCTGAACTAAGGTCCATAAGAATGAATGAGCCCTCTGCTCAGGGCTCCGCAGAGACTGCCAACCCACGCCCCCAAATGCACACTCCACAGCAAATGCATATTGGGAGCAATGAATTCGTTAATGGCTTTAGGAACAGAAAGGAAAACCTGGAAGGAAATTAATGTGTGTTCCTATCCTTTAAAAATCAGAAACTAGTCTAACATCTAGGTAATGTATTTGTATAAATTCTTACATTTAAACTCACCTGATTCATTTTCAATTCCTGTTGTGTTCTGAAAAGATACACACAACAAAAACTTCTTTGATTACATGAGCCCTAAAAAGAAAAACAGACAATTGTAATATGTACCTGCCTACAAATTTACAGTGATTTAAAACCACATACAGAACTACAGAGTTTGCTCAAAGGGCTATTCATAAAGCAACTCCACGCCGGATCAACTTCCACCTATGCCGAGAGCTCACTTCACAGATTGGTTATCTACAATAAAACAGATTTCTTGCTAATCTTTACCAGGGATACACTGTACTCCGCAAATGAAAGCAGACTCGTTAGAAGGACATCAGATTTTTGCTTTGGAATTGCATCATTCCTAAGAAGAAATATATTAGCTCTGTTACTAGAAACACAAAGCCTTGCTGGGCAATTGCAATTATGCAATGTAATTGTCCTTCTCTTACTTATATTGACACTGTATTGAATACAAATACAATCAGACCCCTTTACATTATTCCGTTTTTCAAGTTTCCGAAGTAGAAAGGTGGATTCAATAACGTTTTCATTAGGAGTTCTCTTGGAGGAGCAGAACAAAAACCTTGTAGTAAAATACAAATGTTTCAATAAAAGCTGTTTAGAAAGAACTGTGATTATTCCTTTAATTTTTTTCTACAATATATTCATAGTATCATAAAATAACAAGACAAAACCGTTTCTTACAAATGCATATGACATACTTGTTTCTGAAGACAACCTGTGAAGATGCTCACCTCTGCAACGTGTGTCCTAAGAATCAACTGAAGGCTTTCATTATACGTGAAAATCATGCCACTTTAAGTAGCACTTCCACTGTAGTATTCTTTTCCTTTTTTTTACGATTTTATTTATTTTTAGAGAGAGAGAAACATCAATATGTGAGAGAAACATGAATCATTGACTCTGGCAAGCTCCCCCACTGGGGACCTGGCCTGCAGCCCAGGCACGTGTCCTGACCCGAAATCTAACCCGCACCTTTTGGTGTGTGTGACAAACCCAATCCACGGAGCCACACTGGTTAGCGATCCACAGCAAAAGTTTTGAGCATGTACACATACACGCACCATTAAGCATAATTCTCCTACTTCTGCATGAACTTCCTTATAATTTCTCCTTCCTAGAACCCCGAGATGCTGCTCACCTTGGAACTTTATGTTCTGATTGCTAATAAACCAAAGAACACCGAACTCAACCGCAGCCTTCACACTAGAAGAGAACACTTCTGCCCACTCTCATGAACAGTGGTGCTCTGACGTCTTACCCCAGCTCATCAGTCAGGTCAGCGTGGGTTTTTTCCTAGAGCTACTTAACCACACTCACCTGATCACCAGTAACAGTCAAAGGCGCTATCTTTAAGTTAGGGCCTGGTCATCTGAACTGGCTTTGATTCGTCCTTGGCACAGGAAATGTATTCCCTAATGTGCACCTCGTTAGGCAGCTCAGTACAGCTAAACCAATACAAACTCATAGTAAATATGCAGTGAATACAATCTCATAACTGGAGATTAACCCATAACGCCCATTCCT
This sequence comes from Carollia perspicillata, assembly GCA_004027735.1. NCBI lineage: Eukaryota > Metazoa > Chordata > Mammalia > Chiroptera > Phyllostomidae > Carollia > Carollia perspicillata. Next base: position 19,793 of record PVKM010015553.1, read on the forward strand.
TTCTCATACACATGTGCTTCTTGAACATACAACCTATACTGAATGTAACTGGTCCTTTTCTGTGATACTGGAGATCGTTATCAAGTTACAAATGTTTAACTGGGTGTCCAACAGTGACAAGACTAGTGGCCTGGGAGGTGTGCCCGCCTGACCCTCTCTACCACAAATGCCTACTGACTGCTCTAAGGTTCCCCTAGGAGAAATCTTGTGACATTGCAGGACCCCTGGAGTGAATAAAAGGTCAGGGTTTTTTTCACTTGCCTTCTCACTAAGTTTTAGAGGTGGATTGGCCACAAGGTGTTTTCTCTTTGAGGAACCGAACAAAAAAAAGTCCTGGTGGCAGGAGTGACTAATGTGACTTAGACTTAAAGGGACCAAGCACTACAAATCGGTAGTTGCAAAAACAGTCACAGGGATGTGAAGTACAACACAGGGAATATGGCCGATAGTGTTGTAGTAACCACGCAGAGTGCCAGGCAGGAACCTGAAATGCCAGGGACACTTTATGAAGGTTATAACTGGCTTACCTCTATGCTGCACACCTGACACTTGATACAAGGTAACACTGAAAAGAGACTGTAAGGGAGGAGGGTGGAGGCAAGCAGGCCTGTTAGGAGGCTAAGCCCCAATCTTAGCAAGGGGTGATGGTGGCTTCACCCAGGTTATAGAAGAGATGTGAGATATGACTGATCCTGGACACATTTGAAAAACAGCCCATGACAGCCAGATTAGGTGCTAGGTAGGAAAGGGGGGAAGTCAGGGGTCACGCCAGGATTTTATCCTCGGCACACAGAAGCATGGAACTGCTGTCTTCTGAGATGTTGCCCCCTTTTCATGTGCTTTTCATTTGTTTTTTTAAACACTTCTCTCCTTCCCTTTCCTCCCCTTTTGCAGTTGCTAGTTCACAGGCATAACTAGAACGGTGCAGACACCCTGACATCTAAAACCACGTAACTAAAACACTAAAGGGCAGTCATCCCTCGGAATCTTGGGGGACTGGTTCCAGGACCCAGCCCCAAACGCCCCACTGACACCCAAACCCTTGGATGCTCCAGCTCCTTAAATAAAACGGCGCATTTGCACACAACCTGTGCACATCCTCCTATACAATTTAAATCCTTTCTAGATTACTCATACCTAATTCGAGGCAAATGACATGTAAATAGTTGTTCCACTGTATTGTTTAGGGAATAATGCCAAGGGAAAAAGTCTGTAAATATTCATCATGGGCCTTGCTCCATACTCCACAGTGCACAGCAGCAACAACCTGACTGACTCGCCCTGAATATTTTCAATCCTTGGTTGGTTGAGTCTGCAGATGCAGAACCTGCGAATACAAAGGGCCAACTGTATTTAAAACATTTTATTCTCTTATTTGGTATCTCAATGAACCTCAACTTTTTCTTAATAAAAAAATTTACAATATAATTCAGATTGTTACATGATCAATAATCTGACTTTCTATGCTGTCCATTCCCTCTTTGTCCAAATAGAAATGTACTCGTCATTTCTTTCTACAGAAAAGAAAGATCTTAACTTTTTTTTTAAGAATTCACTACATACCTGCAAGCTTGGCCCCTGTCAATCACTTCTGACCCTGATGGCTCAAACCAGATCCTCATTTTTTCCCTCCCTCTTGACTCACGATGTTGCCAAGTCATGTATCTAAAATATCTTACAGTGTCGAAAGCATTGCAAACCCAACACTGACTTCTCTAATGATATTTTTTAAGTTAAATTTTGTATTAATTGATACTAAAAACAAGGGATGTAACAACAAAAGAACTGATGCTTTGTCTGCAGGCCACTGCATTCTGGGCTGGACAGCTCTTCCTTCTGGGGGCCTGCCCCTTCCTCCAGGCCAGTGAGCGCTGCCCTGGTGCAATCAAAGCCAGCAGTGCCTTCCCATACGTTGTTTTTGACAATCAAAAATAGCTACCCACATCCCCAAATACCGTCCCAGCTGAGAACCTCTGCACTGTAGACTCTAAAAGTAGTGACTGAAGTAACTTCTTAACACTCCTCCAGCACCGCAAAACCCCGCACAAGTGTCCTGCAGCCCCACGTAACTTCCACAGGCAGTGGGGACTTCAACAGCAATGTTCTTACAAACTCACTTAACTAATACAGATACCTCGAGTCCAAAGTTTTATCAAACGCGAGATCCTATCGGTGTAGAAGCAGAGAGGAATCTTTCCACCCATATCACTGAAACTTAACAACTCTATCAAATTTTTTAAAATGCAAAACAATTAAGCTCCTCTGGTTTTCCAAAGGTAAATACTGAAAATCTTAAAATTCCTAGGACTTCTCTGACCCAAGCTTATGCCTTAGTTGCTTGCTTGCTTTTTTTTTTTATTTCTATGCCTGACCAAAACCTCTTGAATATTTCTACATATCCCTCTCATTCCGCCTTGTTGATGTTTATCAGATAAAGGACATTAGGCAGATGTACAAATACAAAGCATGAAACTATTTATCACCAACTATTCTTTACTAATATCATCTACTCCTAGAAAAAATAAGAGCTTGATCTTAATTTTTGCATATTCAAGGTTTTAATAATATACATGTACTTAATTTTTTCATGATATTCCGCATTCTAGGACAAATCGTGCTTACCAATATTTAACTTAGTAATCTTATAAAGATGATTTGATTATACATGAGAAATATCAATGCAGCAATAATAAAATGACAGTCTTTAATCAAATACTGGTCCCTTAAAGTGTCAGGACAACATCACCAACTGTGTAAGCCACTGTCACCCGATACGGAGGGCCAGAAGCTAGAAAACTGAGATAGGACCAGCCCTGCAGCCCAGCCATATCTGAATCACCCACCCCCAGTGACAGGGCAGATTAACAAGAGACAGGCACACACACAACGAGCTGGACTGTCCTACCTGCCTTCTGGGGACTTGGAAAAACTACAAAACTGTATGAAAGGCAAAGTAAAAGCAATCACATTTCTTTAAGATATAAGTCTGGGGGGAGGACAGAGAGTTAGGAAAATAATTATTTGATTTGATTTGCATATTCACCTATAAGTCGCTGATACTATTTTATACTAGAATTATACTGTTCTTTTGGATCAGTGTAGATCTTTTGGGGTTATTTACAAAATAATTAAATTTGCGACATTCACTTAGAGGTCACTAATATTAATTATTTTAAAATTACTTTCTCAAGTTACAAAAGAAGTCTGCATTGAAATATGGACACAGATAAAACTAGTTAAATTTTAAGACTCAGGAAATAATAACATATAGCTATGGACAAATAATAAACAAAAATAAGAGAACTAATATGGTTATAGCATGGACTAGATGCAAAAAAGTTAAAAAAAACATTTTGTGAAAAAAGTCTTGGAAAATGTATGACCTACAACATTTAAACAATGGAATACTACACAGCTGTAAAAAACAATGAACTCTTACCCTTTGCAACAGCATGGATGGACCAGGAGATTATGATGCTAACTGAAATAAGCCAGTCGGAGAAAGACAAATACCATATGATTTACTCATATGTGGAATCTAATGGGCAAAATAAACCGACAGGCTAAAACCCGAGGCATAGACACTGGAACAGACTGACAGATGTTGAAGGGAGGGGGTGGAGAGGACCAAAAGAGAAGCCAAAGAACGCGCGTGCACAGAAGCACAGCCCCTGCACACAGGCAATGATGTGGCGCAGGCCGCGTGGCTGGGCGGAATGGGCCGAAGGGGGGGATCATGGGGACATCTGTAACAGTGTCAACAAAGAAATATCTTTAAGAAGTTTTATAAAAAAGAAATAAAAGCAAGTTACACTGCCCATTTAATAAAAAATGTAGGAAACAATTTCTTCCTTAAAAAAAACTATGACCTACATAAGAAAAAATTCTAAAACTACATCAAGCAGATCTTTCATGTTAAATAAATATGAAGTAGCAAACACAGAGATGAATAAGCTATCAGTGGAGTAGATTTACAGTTTTTAGCACTGCTTTTAATTTACTCTGACCAAAAAGGTTCTCGCAATTCAGAAACTCCTGGAAAAATAATATGAAAGTCTAGAAAAATCTAGGGGGAAAGTCGGGAGTGGGGGGATCCAAACTATGCCAATTTCTCAAAAAGAATTTTTATTAATTTACAAACATAGCTAATGTACTGTTATAAAAAACTACCACTCATCATTCCTAACAGAAAAATGGAATCACCAAATTACAACCTATACATTTTAGGTTATCACTATGAAAACATTTAGCACCTATTCACTGAATTAAGCAAAAGCACATAATTCATAAAAATTTAATCTGCCCAGGAATTTGCTAAATGAAAAAATCATTTTCCTTTTCTAAAGCAACAAACACAATTTCACCATAATCATCTAGAACATCTAGTTTCATGCTAAAAAAAAAAATACCCCCAACTTCCCTTTTAAAAGGCCGACTATATTACCACATTAAGTAAGCTAAAGCGGAAAAAAAATCAAACCTGCTGTGCTTATCAGTGTCAGAATGAAGACGCCGTGGGTGTGTGGGGCGGGGTGTGGAGGGTGCAGAGAGGAAGACAAGGACAGAGCATACAGCGAATGTTTGGTGAGTTGCTGAATCAGAGGGTGTGAATGCTTACTGCTGGAAACTGGTTGCTCATGTCTCTCACCCTCTAGAGTGATCGATACCCAAGGCGAAAAGGCAATGGTTTAACAGAGTACATCACACACGGGACTGTCCCTACCTCCAAAGTACGTGAGAGACAGAGAACAGCGTACTCACCAGCAAGCCGGCAACCTCTCCCATTGCGATCAGTCGGTTTCCTCCACGAGACCCAGACCACCACAGGCATGTATCCCGGGGCCCGACCCCCTACATTCATAGAGAGAGTGTCCTGACTCAAATCTAAATAAGGAAGCAGGTTCAGCACTTTAGTCCAGGTGGGAGAATTTGATACACACAACACAGTTTCCACATCAACAGACGGGAAAAGCAGAGGGTCTGCTGTTCTGAACAATTTTAAAGGGACAGAGCTCCACCGAGAAAATGACGCTGATGAGAGCTTTTGTGTGCACTAAGTTAAACTGCAGCATTGTAAAATGTTAAATAAGAAACCTGTGGATATACTAGGAAAGTACCATAAATCTAAATTTAGGTAATGGCACTCTCAGGGTACTTTCCTCCCCTAGAACCTACTTTGAAAAAAGGGGGGAAAAAGATTAAAGGGAAATTTTTCAGAAATACTGCTCCAAGCCTCCATTAATAAAGCACTAGCTCAGAAAAAAAAACACAGAGCCATTGCTAATGGTTTACCATTTATTTGGTTGGTGTCATGGACAGCTTTTAACATATGCTCTCCTTTTTTTTCTGATTAAATTCACACATCTGTGTCATTGTATTGTAGTGAATGTGTAATCTATTACATCGCAAAGTTCAGGTTTTGTTTAGGGTTTCTACAATAATTCCCTCCCACTCCACAATTAACACTACCTAGTTTCTCCACAGAAATTAAAACATATTACTCTCACTAAAAGCAGGATATTCCTCTCTCTGATGCTAAAAAAAATGGTCAATTTTCCTAGATGAAGCAACTCCACCCTATCAAAATACTCCTGAATTAAAAAGTTAATTTCTTTATTTTTAGTGCTAATTGCTAAAACACACAGATGGAAAAAACCCACGTGAAAAGATGGGTGGGTGAAAATAAACACGGCTTCCAGCCGGCCGCTGCTCTCGGATGAGCACTGAGCCAGAGTTGAGATTATTACAACTTCCAGCACTGCCCTGAAAAGCACGCCCTAGCCAGCCGCTGACTGCACACTCTGCAAAACAGCACTGGCGTCAAAGGAGTTCCTATAAAATGATGCTTTTCTAACATTTTCCCAAGTTAGATGCGTAAAAACTTCTGATATTATAGAAAACTAAGTTGACTCCTTCCTAACACTCAAATGCCAAAATTTCTAAACCAAGATGCCACTTGATACTTCATTTCACAATTCCCAAAATAAAATGTATTCTCAGTTAACACCTTCACTGTTTTTCCACTGGAGTTGCCAATATGGATGTTACTTTTGTGATTAGACATTCACAATTCAGAGATTCTCAGGAACCCTACGAAACACTTCTGAATTTCCGGGAAAAGAGACGAAAGCTTCAGCGGGCAAAACACCACACACTGGTCCTGGCACTAGGCATTCATCTCATCACAAAGAGTCCCCTATGTATTAATACAGCCACTTACAAGTGGCTGCTCAGAGCATCGTGGGCTTTTCCTACCCAGAAATATACATAGAAAACTCATGTTCCACAATTGCATACAATTGATAAGGGGCTTCCCGAATTCATAAGTGAACGACCTAAAGCCAAATCGGAAGTTACGCCAGATACAGTGCGAATTCACTGCACTTTGCTGAGGCACATGCGTCACCACAAGATTCGGCAAGTCTCCTCCCAAGCCTATTAAGGTATTTACTATATCAGTAGGGAGCAACTCTTCTACTCTACATAAAATCTGAGGTTTGAAATCTATCCTCTAAATATGTCACTACTTCCGTTCTCAAGAACATTTTAAAATAGCAATACTGGTATATTTCTCTAAAGTTTAAGAAGCTCTTATACATACATGCGTTTCATTTTTTTAAAGCAAAGTAGGTTTCCTCAAAATAAATTATTTGAAGTTCTTGTATCAAGGTAAAGATAAACGCCTCCTCCTTCACGATAAAAACGAAAGGCTGTCTCTCGGCACCCCTGGCTGTGGAAACCCGGTGGGACCCCAGAAGAAACACCCAGACAGAAGAGCGGAGGATGAAGGGCCTGGCTTTGTGAACCGTACAAGGGACGGGACAAAGCTGCCCCTTCACTATTCAGCAGGTGCAGAGCAATGACAGACTGGATGGGACGACGGGGGGTGGGCAGCTCCAGGTCAAATGTAGGCTTGACCCTGTGATTAGGGCTCCCCAGACCTCATATAAGGAGTAATTATCCCACCCACCCTCCCTCCTGACCCACTCCGAAGTCCTGACAGCCTTTAGCAAAGAGAGGAAGAGGAGTCAAAGGCAAAGCCCACAGATGCCTGCAGGCCAGAGGCCAGGGAAGACCTGGTTTCAGGACTGCCCATCAGGAGGGCGGCTCTCCCCACCACCTGGGATGGGCAGCCACCTGGGGTGGGCAAGAGGGAGCCAGGAGCTGTTTCACACTGCATCAGTGGCTGGTGGGTGGTGGAGGGGGGGAATCAAACCAGGTCTGGCACTTTAGGGAGATTGAATCGATAGGGAAGAGGGAGGACAGGCGGGAAGAAGGCAGCCACAGAGTGTATCTTCCAGCGCCACAGGTGAAAGAGGACGGTGAGGATGAGTCCACAACATGTGCTGGGGCCAACGGAACAATGAACATGTTTTAAGGGCAGAGCAGCCAGGAGCAGGGTTACATGGAAGGTGATGAGCTCTGTTTCAGAGACTGTGAGGGGAGCCTGGACACTCACACAGAAAGCTGCATCCTTCAAATGGGGAGAAAGGCCCCCAGCACTGACCGCCCTGCCCTCAAGGCTGGGGGCAGAGATTTACAAGTCTCCGGCCACAAGCAGGTACCCAGGGACAGAGGAAATCACCACGGGAAGGAATATCTAGAGAGGAGAGTAGAAGCGAAGGACCTGGCCTGCTGAAAGGTATGGGCAGGCCTAGGGGAAAAAAGGTGCCCCTCCACCAGTGCAGCAGGTGTAGGATTGGGGGGAGGCCAAAACGGAAGGCCGCAGAGAGAGCGTGGAGGGGGTTCTCCAGACTGCTGTGCCACGTTACCCCTCCATACCTATTGTATCAGGAGAAATTCCTAAGAAAACAAGCTATGAATGTTTTTGAAAAACCTTCAGTAGCTCAAACTGCTCACACTTTCGTTATCTATTCATCTCAAAATATCCAGTGAAAGAAAGAAATGATCGCAGTCCCCACTTCACCAAGAGGAAGAGGCCAGAGGGTAGC
>PVKM010015554.1:0-15000 GCA_004027735.1 Carollia perspicillata
GTCTGCCCTCTCTGGTCACTGTGCATTGCCAGGCACCAGACGTAGCTCCGGTCTTTTCCTGGCTTCTCAGAAGAGCCGGGGAGTCAACTTCGCCAACTCCTTTCTTCCCCTCCCCACCAAGGCTCGTGTTTGCGCTCAGCCATTCTGGGCACTTCTCTGCCTTTCCTTGGGAAAGAAAGGCTCAGCCTGTCTCTCCCCCCCACCCCCCCCCCGGTAGTCTCCCATCTGGGAGCTGTTCGCATCCATCCCTCAGGCCCGTCGCGTCCGACACCTAGTTGACTTCTTATTGGCTCTCTCTCTCAGCTGCACTTGGCCTTCTGATGCTTTCAAGATTCCTTCTGCTCTGGTGGAGCCATTCGTAAGGTCTCCCCGGGGCCCTCTGATGCGTCTGCGCCTTCCTCCCCCTCTGCCCCCTTCCCGCACGCTCTTTGTTTTCCATTGTTACAGGGCGCTTTCCTTGGGAGGAAGCAGTTGCTCCTTCTGGGGCTCGATTCTGCTTTCTACTCACTACACAGCGGCGTTTCACTGTTCCCTACCCCCTGTGACCGGGGCGGAAGAATACCATACCCACTGATCGGGATAAAAAATTAGTGCTTCGCCATAGAGGAGCCAAATTAGCCCTCAGAAGTAGGTGCCTGGAGTATTTTAAGACTTTTTTGATTAATTCTCGTGATGTGAGACCTTGTGACACAAAGTTTTATGTGCTGTGAGCTGGGAGGGATGTGGTAACATATTTTACCTTCAGCTGATTTATTGGCCTCCCCTTTGTGATATGAAATAAGGGCCCCGCGGATCGGAGAGGGTCTTCTTTTAGACAAAACCTTTTCTCTGTCTGTGATTTCTAGAATGCAGGCTCAGAATTTCAGGAACCAACCCAAAAAGACTCAGAATAGAATGTCAGTCAAAATGCCTCCCATTACGGAACTGAAACAGCCAAAAGAGGCCCTTCTAACTCAGATGGGTGTCACTCAGCACCTAAAAGTGACAGCTAATCAATTCGTTTATCACCCACGCAGGAGAAAATCCTAATTTAACAGAGTGTTGATAGCAAATAATTATTAACAAGAAGTCTTTTTGACAGTGACTCATTTGTTCTTATTTTAAAAACATAAAAACACGCTCTGTTTCTTAAAACCTGTTGTCACCTTCCCGGCTCCTTGTTGCATCGTTTAGGAATTTGTTTCATTACAATCTACAATGTAACCTAAATCGTCCCAGCAGCTACTCGCTGCCTTTGCGTCCGAAAGCCCTGGCACCCAGCACGGTGACTCAGGCGAGGGTGTGCGGAACGTGTCCGAGGCTGCAATCCTGAATGTATGTCTGAGAAATAAGGACTTTGCAGGTTGAGCACATTTGCTGATGGGAAGCAGTTTAACATATGCGAGTCTGAATAGGCAAACAGCTGTGTTGAATTCATAGTTCCATGAACTAGAGCAGTATTGTGGTGCTAGGGCTGTACTTTCATGAATATCTCAAGGAAGCTGCAAAAACTGCATTTTTTTTCAGTTAGTGGAAACACACTGAAATGTCCCACGTTAAAAAATATATATACACACATAGATTCACTTACTGAGATTAGCTAACAAATGCCTTGTATGAAATATCACTGCAAATTGTAACTGAGAGCAAAGGTGTACTAATATTTCCTGGCAATTTGAGAAAAAGACCCCACTAACCCTCTGACTGGCTATTTTTGGTGGTTATAAAAAAGTTGGGTTTTTCTTCCCCGTTTTCCCTTTGTGTTGGAAGGTCTGCAAAACTGCCAGGCTGCATTTGCACTGGGGGGTCAGGTTGGAATTTAGTGGCTCCAGTAGCAGCGAAATGAGCTAATTGTCCGTTGCCTTGGTCATCTGTTGCTATGACGGCATTTCTCTCCGCTGCTCTCAGGTCAGGGCCCATCCTGCCTCTGAGTCTTGGTCCTCTGCTCCCCTTTTTGGGAGTAGGGGTGCCGGGAGCCAGACTGGTGGCCACAAGACGGTCCGTTGCAGATCAGGGTTCCTGAGTTTCACCAAGTGAGTGTAGTTCTCGTGGATAATCGAGGTGGTGTGAAGTACACCATTATTTGGTGAATCTTTCTTATGGATGTTCCAGGTCCAGGCCCCTGGCCATGCTGGCCAATGTTCCCAAATGATAATAAATGTCAGCGAGGTCCCGGGGAGAACTAAAGCCTCAGGACAGCAGTTTCGGGGCAACGGCTGCAAGTGCGCATAAACACTTTCACCGAGAAGCCGGGCGGGAGGTTTGATCAGTGGGAAGCAACGGGCCGCTTTCTCCAAACACTGGTTCTGCCCAGTTTTCGGTTGAATACTCACTCAGGAGCAAGAATGACGTTTATTAAGCCAAGTTTTGCTCCAAAAGACATCCTGAGCCTTGGAGTCAAAAGAGGAAGAGGCGCACCGAGCTTCGGTGCGCGGGACATGCGCACTAGGACGGCTCCCAACACGCTTGCCCGCGGCCCCTCGAGGAAGCAGCTGTACGCAGAGCGCAGGGCGCAGAGCGCAGCGCAGGAGGCGGTCAACGCCAGTAGGCCAGGTCCAGGCACGCGTTGCTTAGCAACGCGCAGGCGGGTGATGCTGATAACCAGGGAGCTGGAGCCGGCTGCGGGAGGCGGGAGGCCCACGGAGCAGGGATGCGAGTACTCCTCAACGGGAGGAGGCCTGCTGGCGAGGCTTCTCTGTCTGGGCCTCTCCGCCGATCATCTCCTTATGAAGGCAGGAGGGGGAAGCCTTCCACGGTGCGTGGTCGCGATCCCTCGGGGGTAAATTTTTAGCTGCAGAATTTATGAGTTGCACATTTATTTGATTTGGCTTTTGGTTAATTTTTTTCCTCCTCTTGTCAACCTGACAATATGAGGGCAGACGGAGGCAGTCCCTGTAGAAGAGGCGGTGAACGGGGCTCCTGCGGCCGCTTTACAGGGGACTCCTAGGCACCGCCATCAGCTCCCTCTCCCGGCGCGCCCCCCTCCTCCCTCCTGCCTGCGCATGCACCAGAACACTCCAATGCAAATAAATAAATCCAGGAGTAAATACCGATGCGAGTCTCATTAACATCACCTGTCAAATCCCGACGCATAGGACCCCAAATGCCCCCCTGGGCCTCCCAGTAATTTCTGGAAAGTACATAAAAAGGATGATCGGTGGGTGTGTTTGTGGAAATCACTAGCAGGGTGTGGGAAGATATATGCTCATAAGCCCATAATTCTTTTTGGCAGAAGCTTAGCGCTGGTCATGCGATGACTGTCCTTAGCAGAAGGAAGGGACATGCGGCCCCAGTTTTATGACAGATGTCAGGACCCCTGGAAAGTGATGTAAGGAAGATCTCGATTATTTTTTTCCGTTTAACCAACATGGGCAAACTATCCACCTCCTTGTCCTTTCTTTCTCCGGCCACTAATGCCACCCTCTGGGTCCACCCTGCTCACTTTCATTCCAGTACTTCCCGCCTTGGTGTCACAACGCCTACCACCCTGACTTCCTAATTTCTGGCCCCCGTCCAACTATTCAACTCACAGCGCTTGTCGCCTGACTTCTTCCCTGGTCTCCCCTCCGCCAACTCAAGTCCTTTTCCCCTGCTGTTGTTCCTGCTCTGGCCCCGCACCCCTTCCCCAGCACCAGCGGGAAGGTAAGACGCACTTGGCCTTCGGAACCCCCAGTGGGAGCTTTGGGAGCACTGGTGGCAGTGGTGTCTCACGGGGCTAGACGGTGGAAGGTAGGTCCAGACACTGCCTGCTCCCCACCCCAACCCCCCGCCAAACCCCATGCTGCCTGTGGTTGGAACCAGCAGCTCTTTGCACCCCCTGGCGGGGCTGAACCAGACAGGACTTCCCCTTCTGCAGACGAGCAGGTTGGAAGAGGACATCTTTGAATTGATTTTGAACCTCTCCCAAGTCTTTCAGAATAGGTTGGGCTTTCCGGAATTGTCTGCTTGCAGGTTCTCGGCCCAAAGGCAGTGCTTTCCTGAGCGATGGATGCTAAGAGCACCAGAGCCCTCCAATGACAAGATTCTGTTCTCCCATCAGGCTGCCTGGAGCATCCCGTTTCGGTGGAAGGTTTGTGGTTTTACGTGTGACTTTGCGTGTGTAACCGCAAGTCCAGGGAGAAGCCAAAACTGGGAATGCCACGTAAAATTGTATTTTGTAATTTTATTAGGGCTTCCCATTCTAGGAAGTGTTTGCTTTGCTTATTTAAATGCAACTCAATTGTTTTTTTCAAAAAGATTAAGTCCCATTGCCATTAAATAAATTATTTACACATCTAATGTAGTTTTTTTCAACGAAAAGCGTCATATAAGAGATAGCAGTGTATTTCAGTCACGTCCACACAGTTGCACTGTGGTCACTGGATCCCCTGGCGTGGAGCATGCGTGTCCGGTTTCCAGGCCGGTGGATGCTACATTTCCCATGTACATTTGCAGGGCAGGCTGGTTTAAATGATCTGCTTTGTTCATTGCTTAATTATGTTATTTTACTGTTCCCGAAAACCTGACACAAGGCAAATTTACATTACTGTGCTCCTAATTAGCCAATAATCCTTAAGGATTTGGATGATACATACCCAAAGTAATTTCCTTCTTCACCAAATATGAATTTCCTTGCACCACGTTCGGGAGACGGGACCATGGCAGAAGGCGTCTTGGTGATGACAGCCCTCAACACCTCTGTCTCCCAAGCCGCCCCGCGCTAAAAGTCACATAATGATTTCAGCAACATTATAAAGCGCCTTACAGGAAATCAATGACGGCCGTGTGCCGGGGCAGAGAAGTGCTCCATGCTCATCGGATGGTGCAGGTGTTCATGGACGCTGCTTCCTGGTTTTTCCTTGAATCGGCCGAGCCTTCCTGTGCCCGTCATCCGCACCCTGCCCTATCTGCTCCACACTGTGGGTGTGAGCCCATCCACGCCGCCCAGCGCAGGACCCACCTGGGCCCTCCAGCAGCCTAGTGACACTGCACGCTCGCCTGGCTCTGAACCTTCTCGCCTGTCTGTCCCTGTGACTCTTGCCTCCCCGAAACCCTGAGACTCCCCTCCATGCGCTGGGTGGCTGGCCGCCTCCGTTCCTTCCTTCTTTCTTCCTCACCGAACCCCATACTGCCCACGCCTTTTCGGCTCTTCGTGCTGATGCGCTCTAGAAGGGAGACACGTCATCTTGCCTGGAGGTGACTCAGGATCGGCCCGAGGGGCGCTTCTTAAACCATGTGGGCCCTCATTCATCGCAAGAAATTCGTCCTACAGTGTAACACATCGCCGAGTGGGAAGGAATGTGTGTGTGTGTGCTCGTAGCCACATCTGGACTCAGGTTTCAGTGAAAAAGTGGGGCATTGGGACCTGCTCAATTGATGTCATTCATTTCAGTTTGGGACACATGGTATAGGCCAATAGTGGTTGTCCCATTCTCCTGCCTTGTGATTGGTTTAGGCCAGGGCAGGCGGTGCAGTCCTGACTAATGAGAAGCCGAGGAGCTCCTTTGACAGGTCTGAATTACTGACAGAGAGAGGAGGGGGCAGTAACTGTCCCTTTCCTGCCAGATGTCAGGCTGCCTGCCTGTGGGGCCTGAAGCCCGACCAGTGGGAGTGGGGCGAGTGTGAGGATGGGAGAGGAGAGGGTGAGAGGCCCCGGAGTTATGTTCCTGGGTCATCCGGGGCTCCCGCCAGCCCTTGCAGGAATTCGTTAGGCGAGGAGTTTTCCCCAGGCCTGAGCCAGTTCAGCTGGAGTTTCCTGTTACCTGCCGTCAGGTGCTTCCTGGCTGATACACCTCCCCATGGTGTCCAGGAACGGGGAAATCTGGGCTGGGCCTGCAGGCAGCGATGCCAATGGAGCCTCGGGTGGTATTCCAAGTAAAAGAAAATGAACTTGGAACCCTTTCTGTCCTGTTGAGTTGACGGAACACCTGTGGCTTCCGTGGTCCAGGGACTGATTTGGGGACCCGACTGAGGGGACCGCCAGAGTTTGTCACTTGATCTTTGTGGTCTTATCTCTGGTAGATGAGCCGGAAGGCCGCACCCTACTGACCCGCATGACGTGGTCGGCCGTGGAAGCCTCTTGACCCAGACCATTGAGGTCTGTGGGGAAGTATTTCTCTCTTGTCTGTGTTTTGAAATTCCTGTGAAAGCCCAGGGTCCCCCCCTGAGGTGTTAGCTGTGCTGCAACATTGTTTGCTTGGGGGAATCTCATTTCATTTATTCAGCTTTGAAAACCAAGTTGCCAGAATCCAGAGTAGATGACAGTTGAATAGAAAGTGTTTTGTGAGCACTGCGGCCAACACGTGGAAGCATGTGTGCGTGACAAGAGGCACGGCGTCACCAGGTCTGTGACGTGGAGACCCTGGCTCAGCGCTGTGTGAACGTGCCTCACTTCCAGCCTCCAAGGGGAGGGTCCTGGCCCAGAGCCTGCCCCCAGGACTTAACCTGTAAGCATGTTCAGGGCAGGAGGGACTCATGATAATTTTAAAAATTAAATTTCTGAGGTACTGTTTATTAATAAGTGAAATAAATTTCAGGTGTACCACATGGTTATTTTATGCAGTGCTGTGGATTCTAGAATCTTCCATGTGTTTGGGTTCTTAGTGACATGGTTGTTTGAAGTAAGTGTGCAGCTCGACTTTTGAGACGGAAGCACCTGGCCCTTCTATGCCGGCACTGGGGCTCGCGACAGCCCAGACGCCCTGGAACCCAAGCGCCCCACGTCCCAGCCTCCTCCATGTTTCCAGCACTTCAAAGTGACAACTCTGTCATTAGAAACGCGGGTGAATTGCAGGAGATCGCTGTTTAGCAGAATGCACCTTAGAAAATTAAAACTGGCAAAACAATTGTTATTGATGGAAATGGAAAGTGAGTGGCAATGTGGGCCTAAATTATTTATGAGCTTCGCTGGGGCTGCGCGTGAACGGCGCGGCTGGTGAAAGTCTGCTTGTAAAACGTCTCCCGGAGCACGGGGGTCTCCGGCCTGGCGTGGAAGCGCTCGGAGGAGCCCCCCGGACGCGGCCTGATGCTGGGACACATAGCTGGTGTGCCACAGCCCACAAGAAGGGGCAGAGGACAAGCCAACGGGCGTGATTCGGAGAGAAAGCTGGGTGGCGCCAGGGCAGCCCTGTGTGCCGAGACTACCATTCTTCATCCAAAGTTCAGGCAGCCGGCAGGTGGAATGTAATCACTTTCCAGCATTGCTGTACCGCGTCGCACATTAGCGAGGCTCTGCGATGGTAATCACGGAGTGAACTTGAAAGCACCCCAATTAAACTGTCTGCCTCCCCCAGTCTTTCCCGTAATGATGTCAGCTGCGCAGCAATTGGCTTCACCTCCGAGAGCGTAAACACGGTGAGTGAGTCACGGGAACTTCACCCGGTTGCTATCGAGCATCTCCTAAGACGGAATGCATTAGCTTTGCGTGTTTTGGAATCACGATTTGTGGAGGCATTTCGGAGCCTTTCACTGAAGTAAAATTATTATTTTTTCCTCCCTCGAGTCCTGCAAACGGCATCTCTCGCGTGGTGGGGCTGAGGGGTTGGGGGAGGGCGTCTGCAGGGGGAGACCCCGCACGGTTTCTCAATCTTCGTTTTATTTCTACGACAGTGCGGAATTTAGGACAGGGGTTCGCTGAGTTAACCCAGCTTTAAGGTACTTTTCCCAGGAGGAGGGTATGTGCGCGTCACCCACCTGAAGGCTGCATCTCCCCTGGGTCTTCCGCTGCCTGCAGTGGTGTGGAGTGTTTTAAGCTCATTTGAACGTCAAGTTCGGGCACCGAAGCAGCCTTGATGTGGCCGTATGTCAGTCACCTCGGAAGACACCGGCCTCAAGCTGTGTGGCTCGGCAGCCTTCACAGGATTCAGGGCGATTGGCCAATTCTAGACAAAGGAATGGAACAAACAAAACAATGACGGGGGGATCTTCCGGCTGCCACCAGGGCGCACAAAAGGAAAGGGAGCCGTGTTCAAAACTTGGCGTGCTTTAACTGGCCTTTTCTCGGGGCAACCTCGGGCCCTGGTGGTGCGTGGCTTACCTGAGCACTCGGCTCCACGGCACGCTTATGGTTATTGTATTTTACAGGTTGATAGATTTTTATATTCTGTCCAAGTCAGGATCTTACACCACCTGGTTTATTATTTAGTAATTTACAGGGCAGTCAGGTGCGTTTGGCTTAATGTAGGATAAACTTATAAATCTATTGTTCTTCCGCTCGCTGGGGCCGGTGTGCAGTGAACTACGGAGCTGGATGTGCACAGCCATTCCAGCTACGCCTTTTTCTTCGGGAGGGAGGCAGGCAATAGATAACACGGTGACAGTGGCATCCCTGGGGACAGCAAAATGTGAGAGCAACCCCGCGTCAGGTTAGTGGGTCGTTATCGTGGGAGCCGCAATCCGTTAATGGACTGCGCCGCCCGCTCCGTCCATGTCAGACCGTGGCCCGTGGCGGCAGGATTGTTATCTCAGAGCCAACTTTGCTTCCTGGCTCTCGGCTTATCAGCCTCTTGGATAAAAACGTGCCCCGGTGTGCAGTGGCTGCGGGCCTGGTCAGGGGGAGGTGAGGCCTTGCCTGTCTACCCTGCGTCTTCACACGGTGCTCTGGTGCCGATGCCACCCGAGGAGGTTTTCGAGGGCACAGCGCTCTGTCCCGGGAATTTTGTAAAGTTCCTGGCCAAATGCACTGGGTGGATTGAGGCAGAGGCTGTGCCGTGCACGTGTTTGTTGGTTTCAAGCGATGGACAGGCCGTGGGGGTGGACGGAGGGGCAAAACGAAGGTGGGCCCCTCAGCTCCTCACACCCAGGGGTCCTGACCTGCTTTTTGCAAACTCACGTCTGGGGAATGAAGGCCACCATTCTGGAAGCAGTGCCAAGAAAGGGATGGCTACATGGCACTACACAATTTGTCTTGTCTGCAAAATAGATGAGAAAAAGCGCGCTGTTTCACTGGGACTCCAGATAAATCGTGCGCCGTGGGGAAGGGTGTCAGGAATCCCTGGCCTTTGAGTTTGGATGCTGGGAACTTTGGTTATGTTCCTGGGGCCGGTGCCAGGCTGCTTCTACCACCCTCTGCGGTAAGAAAGAGTGCCGCACCCCTCAGCCCCTAGGCCGCCTCGATGTGGGCACTCCTCCCAACGGAGCCACGGAGACCAGCGTCCACGGCGTCTTCCGGTGAGATGACTGCGCAGGTGAGCACGGACCGGGAACGTGGCCCCAAGCCCCTGTGCTGGGTGATGCCCGTCGCTCCCGCAGATTTGCTGTGATACCAAGGATGCAAGAGAATACCCACAACAAACACAGGGAAGCCCTTTCAACTGGGCGGGCAGGCAGCAGGTGAGCCGCCCTATGTGGCAGAGGGGCAGATGTGCAGGATTCGGGGACCCAGCCTGGGTCTGAGTCACACCTGGGCCCCGTGCAGCTGGGCGGCCTGAGGGGGAGGAGCCTAGCACGCCCTTCCCGCTGCCATTGTCCCACTTCACAGTGGCAGCCACAGCAGAGGCACTGGTCTGCTGAGATTCCTCAGGGCTACAGGGGTGCTGAAAGGGCCGTTACCATGGGCTGTTAATGATACTATTTGATATAATCTTCTTGTTTGAGAAAGCTCCTATGTAATGAAGTTAAGTAGTGAGTTAATACCCAAGTCCATTGTCATCCAAATCCAGTTACTCACTCCTGAGCGTGTCCCTGCAGGTCTGGGCCCATGTAGTCACACGTAAGGTTTCCTTTGCCACCCCACCCCACAGGCCCAGGGTGTGGGGAGCCTGGCCCCACGGAGGGCTGCCTGGGGGCGCAGAATCTCCGCATTTCCACATCCACCTGTGGCCCAGCCTAAGGGCCCCTTACCTGTACCCCCTGCTGACTCCACCATAGATTTGAGTTTATTACAGGAGCATTAAACCTCCCTTCATTCCCAGGCATCTTTGTCCCCCAGGCCTTTGCTTCGATATGACTGAAGGGAAAACCTGTAAGATAAAACGCCTGAAATACTTTTCATTTAATGATTAATTCCTCATTTGCCTTCTTAGCTAAAAACACTCAAATCTTTGTGGTCAATCTACCTTCTGAGCCTTTCATTAAAAATATGGCGAGTAGGTGAGAAGGTGTGTTATTACTTTGTAATCACCTGTTGGGAAGCCTTAGCCCATTTAATTATTAGATAAAGGTAATTTTAGGGATAAAATCCTGGTCCCAGGAAAGAAAGCTGATAGACATGGAAAGCTGGTGAAGATATAAACTTTAATCACAAGTAAACTCTGATAAAAGAGAAGTTGGAACCACTACCCACTGAAATGGCTAAAATAAAAAAATCAGACAATACCAAGTGATGGCAAAAATGTGGAGCAGCTGGAACACTCATGCGTTGCTGGCGGAAATTAGAAATCATCCAGCCACTTCGGAAAACAGCTTGGCTGTGTCTTACCAAGTTCAACATTTGAGTCAGTAATACTGCTCCTAGGTACCTAGCTGAGAAAAGGAAAACACATGTCCACGCCGTGGCTTGCACACGGATGTCCATAGCGGCATGCACAGCTGCTGAGCCACACACACCACCACAGACAACCAGGTGTTTGTCAGAGGTGAGTGGGTTGACACACCCCTGCTTCGTCCACACCGAGAACTGTATGCAGCAATGAACGTGAAAGAAAGATGGATGCATGCGCAGCGTGGGTGAGTATTGAAACCTCCAGGAAGTGAAAGACGGCGGATACAAGGGAAAGCGTGTGTGTTTCCCGCTTGCTGATAGGAAGCCGTGTGCACGGGGTTCAGAGTGGAGCACTGTCTGCCCGGAGCAGGGATGGGGGCAGAGGTGACCACCAAGGGCCCAGGGGAGTTTTTGGGCTGATGGAAACGTGAGGGTTACACGACTCTGTGAAATTGCCCAAATGCACCCACTGTGCAGTACAGGGTACTTCTATTGTATATACATCATGCTTCCATAAAGCTGGAAAACAGACAAGAATGATCATTTTCTTCTTTTTCAAACGTGACCTGGAAGACTGAGCGGGGCCTGAACCTACCTGTGGCACCAAGACGAAGGAATGGCTGGAGGAAAACTGTGATTCGTTGATTGTCTTCCTCCATAAAGTGTGGTTCCAGCAAATTTTAACTCCGTAGAAAATCCTCAGACCGGGCAGTTCACCTCGTGGGAAAATAATGGTGATGGCAACTCCCATTGCTGAGTACCAGCCGTCCTGCCAACACTCACTATTCTGAGTGCTTTACATTTTTATTGCACATATTTAAAGTGTAAAGTCTGGTGATCGGTCTGCTACTGTCTGGGGAAGCCATCACCACAGACAAGATGAGCTAGCGTCCACCACGCCCCCGCCCTCGCAGAAGCCCTGCTCAGGCCTTCCCTCTGCCCCCAGGACAGCCCCGATGGGCTCTCTGTCTCTCCGTGGCAGTGTGCATCTGCGAGGCTTTTCTCTATTTGGAATCAGACCATGCATACTCTCTCTTCCTTGGCTTCCTTTACTTGGCACCATTATTCCGACAGCCATCCACGTCCCGTGTCTATCAACTACTCCTTCCCTTTCCTTAAAAGAACGATTCATGCATTTTCGTTGCTGAAGCGAATTTCATCGGATGGATCTTCACCCGGGGATGGAAGTTTGGGTTGTCTCAAGATTTGTCAGCTGTCGTAAACAAGCTGCAGTGAACATGTGTGGACCAGTTTTACAGAGACATGGGCTTTCTTTGGGGTGAATGTTTAGGAGGGAAGGGCTGAGGTATATGGTAGGCGTGTTTTTGAAGAAGCTGCCAGACAGTTTTCTGAAGTGCTGGTAACACTTTCCATGCCCACACTGAGTGACAGTGCCCACCTCTGGTGCCCAGCTGCAGCACAGGCAGGCTTGCTCCCAGCTGTGAGCGGGCCACTGTGCGCGTGGCGGCATGTTCTGTGCGCACAGTGGTGTGTTGTCGTGGTCCCTGTCCTTCTTTCCCTGACGGCCAGGTGGTGGCTGACTTTCTGCGTGCCTGTTTTTCAGGGGTGTGTCTTTGGAGAAGTGTCTCTTCAGATTTTGGTCTAGTTTTAAATATTGAGCTGGTTTTTCCTTATTCTTGAGTTTTATGAGTTCTTTATATTTTCTAGATATCCTTAGATAATTTTTTCTTTTCTTTAAAAAATTTTTTTAATGTTTTTCTTTCAAATCAGGTATATGTTTTGCAAATAATTTCTCCCAGCCTATGGCTTTGTCTTTTCATGTACTTAACAGTGTCTTGAGCAAAGAAAAAGCTTTTTGGTTTTTGCAAGTGTGTTCCATCAGTGTCTGTGTACGGATGGTAGAGCTGGTATAGATTGGTATGGATGGCGTAGGTGGTAGAGACCGTTGTGTAACGCAGGGTCCCTGAAGCTCGCCCCTGCGTTTTGTTCCAGATGCTCGTGGGTTCAGTCGTTAACCGTGAGGCTGTTTCTCTATTTTGAGTGAGTTTTTGGGTGTCATTTGTGGCGATACGGTTATCCTTCCTTTGCGGTTATGTTAGCACATCTGTGCAAACTAATTGCCCACGGATGCGTGGCTGTGTTTGCGAACGCGGCGGCGCCCATCCGCCTGCCAGTGCGTGTGTCTGCACCACGGCCGCTTGGCAGTGGCAGCTTTGAATGGCTCCTGAAGTCAGGCGGTCCTCCCACTGCGTCGTTTCTCCATTTTTCGGCTATTTTAGGTCTTTCACATTTTCTTGTAAATTTTAGCATTGGCTTATTCATTGCCCCATGCTGTATGTGGGCACACATCTATGGATTCCTTTTATCAGAATGGAATCAATTTATATGCACTGACTTACGATTGAGTTTTTCATGAAATTTATTAAAGTAGAAAATACTCAGGTGAAAACAGAATCATCATCTTAACAGTTTCATAGTATTCCACCTACCCACGTTCTGAAACATAAAATATCTCCCAGGCCGCGATGCGAGGCACAGCACTTGCGTGTTTGCTCAGGCACTGAATTACCTCTTTAGCACAAATTGTGTGCTTCAGGACTTACTGCCAAATTCTCCTCTGAGAGCTTGTATCGGTTTATACTCCTACGGGAAGTTTATAAGTGTAGTTGTATCTATTCTCCCACCAGTACTAACTCTTGGTGCTGTGTCTGCTCATGGCCACAAACCCAGGTGACGGTGTGGCCCTGGTATTCTAGTTGGCATTTCCACTCGGGAAGTAGGAGGCTTTGGGTTAGACCGCCGCCTCAGACCCATCCAGGTTCTTAGCGCTGACACGATTTGCTCCAAGAACAAAGCTGCCCCTGCCTCCACTTACTATTGTGAAAAATAGGAATAATAACTGCATCTGTTCCACATAGGTTGTTATAAAATCAAGTTAAATAATCAGTACAAAGCACCCATACATGTAGGCTAATACATCATGACAAAACGGGGTTTATCCCGTGGGTGCGAGGTTGGTTCTACCTTTGGAAATCCTTGTGGTTCTCCGTGCAGACTAGAAAGGAGAACTCACGAGATCATCTCAAACTCAGAAACAGCATTTGAGGAGGTCCACCATCTACTACCAGTTAAAGCTCCCAGCCAAATAGGAGCAGAAGAGGACGCACTGGACCTGGGAAAGCGGCCCTAGAAACACCTAGGCCGTCAGACTCAGCGGTGAGAGACCGATTCCTTCCCCCGTGACCAGCAGCGAGATGGGTGTCTCTGCTCTGGCCACTCTGGTCAACGTTGTGCACCTGGGTGGCAAGGCAAAGAAAACATAAATGACGAAACGTCTTCCAGATGAAAGGGAGGGAGCAGAACTGCCTATCCGCAGATTGCACGAGCTTCTGCTTAGAAAATCTGGTATATTCTACCCCAAACTCCTACCATTAGTGAGTTGAGCAAGGGTGTAGAATGCAAAATTAAAAAAAAAAACCAACAACAAAAATACACTCCAGCCTTGGCTGGCGTGGCTCAGTGGATTGAGCACCAGCCTGCAAACCAATGGGATCGCGGTTCGATTCCCAGTCAGGGCACAGGCCTGGGTTGCAGGCCAGGTCCCCAGTAGGGGGTGGATGAGAGGCAACCACACATTGATGTTTCTCTCCCTCTCTTTCTCCCTCCCTTCCCCTCTCTCTAAAAATAAATAAATAAAACCTTTAAAAAAATTCCATAGTGCCAAAATATATGAAATACTTAGGGATAAATCTGGCAAAACATGTATAAGACCTACATACCAAACAATGCAAAATATAGCTGATAAAAATTATGGAAGACCCACATCGATGCTGAGATCCAGTGTGCTCACAATAGTCAATGTTGTTAAGGTGCCAACTGGGTCCAATTCGAACAACAAATTCAACACAAACGTAACCAAAAGTCCCACAGGTGGTTTTGATGGTAACGATGCTGATGATAGTGTTGTTGACGGTGATGATGACAGTGATGGTGATGATGGTGATGATGGTAGTGACGATACAGATGGTGATGGTGATGATGGTGGTGATGATTTTGTGGGTGAATCTGCCGACTCCTGGCCAGGAGAATGTGGCTCGGTGAGGACATGGCCTGTGCCACGGCTCCCTCGGGGATGCACGCAGTCGCAGAGCCCATAGCCTGATTCCTAAGGTGGCAGGGACACGTGTGGCGCTCGCCCCTCTCCTGTAATGAATGCCTCTTAGGTCGCTTAAAGAAACCCGGTACAATCGCCCTTTTGAACAGGGTTAGAACAATGTGATCTTTAGAAGTTAAAAAACAGCTGGTTCCACTCGAATTCTAAATACATTGAAACAAACTTTGAAGTAAATAATCCGAGTTTCTGTTTTCGTAAGTTACAGTGATAACATGTAAATTTCCCCATTCATCTCTGTCGACACAAGCCCTTTCATGCTTCCCTCTCCCAAACTGGGAACCCATTAGAGAGTCTTTCACATCAATTGTAAATGTACTTCTCTTTAAAAGTAGAGGCAATACACCCAGCTGCATTTAGCTAATATAATCACACGGCCCCGAAAATGTGCAATGCCTAATATGGGCTACAGAAAAAATGTAGCCACATTTCCCCCACTCTCCTTTAAAAAAAGGCAACATTAACTGTTTCACAAAAAGTTATTTGTTTC
>PVKM010015554.1:17111-27843 GCA_004027735.1 Carollia perspicillata
GGAGGGGGCAGGAAGCGGCGTTAACTCTTTCACTGTAAGTAGAGTGAGTTTTTGGAGAGACTTTGGTTCGGACCCAAGGAAGTCGAGTGGACTTCCCAGGGGCAGACGTCTGCTGAGGGTGTCTCAGGGCTCATGGTGGTCGGCACACGCAAATGTTCATCACACCTCCGGAGCCTCAGCCTGGGAGGCTGAGGAAGGGCCTGGCGGTGGGACGACCCCAGGACCCAGCGTGGCCCCGGGCTGTTCAGCTTCCTGAAGTTAGTGTCACTGCCTTCTCCTCCGCTGGTAATGGAGACAGTCCCTACTCGTACAGCCAGCCCGTCCCACCACACGCGTGGGGGGGAGTTGGAGCTTGCCGAGTCTGAGCACCCCGCCGCCTTGGCTGACCAGGGTCACTCCCTCAGCTAACAGGCAAGGTCTGTTTCACGTGGTGGGCAGTTTAACATGATACTTAGGGAAACTCCGCCATAAAAATGTTATTTCCCAACATTGCAGATGCAGAAGTGAGTCTGCAGAAAGAAACAACCTCCCGGGTTAGGCTTGGGAACCAGACCCAAGGTACTGTTGGTGGGTGGCGGGCTGTTACGGCCGTGCGTTCACACGGCTTCCTGGTGGCCAATGACAACAGGCGGGCGCCTCCTATAAAAGCCGGGTTGCATGGCGTTACTACGCCGTGTACTTAGGCACACACCAGTAATGAGATACTAAGTGAGGAGCACGCTTGCCTAAAAATATACCCTTTCTAGCAACGACAGCTGTGTAATTTCTTAAAAAACTCCAGCAACCCTGAAGTAGAGTGCAATGCTTAGCTGGCTCTCCTAGGGCAGCATGGAGGGGGGGTGTGCAGGAGTGTCGGTGACATGCCAGAGTCCCCTTCATAGCCAGGAGCTGGCACAGTGTCCGAGTGCGTGCCTGGCATGCACATGGCCACAGTAAGCCTATTGTTTCTTACTCTTTTTTGGCAAATATTGGGTCTCCTCACTTCTTGTGGGCGTGATTGAAGGCGACGTGAGCTGATCCAGTTTTTCTTCCGAGGCCACGTGGTCCAATGAGGATGCTGCTCGGCGAGCCCAGAGAGCAGCTGGCCTACCCCGGGCCACATGGGGAGCGATGGGCGGAAGGCACGTGTCACCCCAGCTTTGTTTTTCCAAGTGTCTGGGTTTCGGCGTCGAGGGTGGGTGTGTTCGTCCTCAGTACGCAAAGTAACCGCCGCAGAGCTCCTCCCCCAGAGGTGACAAGTGAGGGAGAAGGTCCCTCCACACAGGGAGGCGTGTTACGATGTTTCTCATGACAGCTATGAGGAAGTTGGTGAGGGAAGGAGGGGGAGAGCTGTTCTGAGAGCCAGAGAGAGTCTCAGGACTACGTGGTGACAGGTGACACCGGGTGGTCTTCAGGAAGACCAGAAATGGACCGGGAAATGTCGTCCCTCACACCATTGTGATGGGGAACAGATGTCTGATGTCCAAGTAATCTCCCGCTGCCGAACCACCTGCAGTTTTTGTGCAGAAGTCTGAGTGGGTGAGGCGGATGGCGTGGACGGGACCCCGTGGGGATGGGGTCTCAGCAGAGGGGGATTCTGGCTGTGGGCTGCTGGCTGTCAGAGGTCCCAAGCCCCAAGCAGAGCTGCGGAGGTGGGGCAGAGTCCACGGGCTGCCGTGGCGCGCGTCCCGTGGTCTGGTTGGGAAGATGCCCTCCCCGAGGCCCCCGAATCCTGTCCTCATTCACTGCGAACAGCCCCCAGCTTCAGCTGTCTGGGGGGCGGCTTCGAGCAGCCTGGGCCCTGCCCCCGAGGAGCCCCGCGTGAGCCCCCGCTAACGGAGGGGGGCGGTCCCAGCAGCGAGTGGCCAGGAGGACTTCGTGCCTCCTGGGCAAAGACTTTCTGAGAGGTTTGACTGTGAGCCAGGAGTTGGAACGTTCACATATTTGAAATAAATGAAAAATGGCTTTGGCTCACATTTGCGGTGGAGAGTATTTTGTTGCTGGATCAGTTCTTTTAAAACGCACAGGCATTGGCGGTCCTGTTTGAATTCATCCCCTTGTATGTGCGTGTGTGCATGTGTTTCCTTTCAGATGTATGCACTGCTGGCGATGGGCGAGCACGGCGCTTTAATTACTTGTATCATAAAATTAGTATACGTTGTTACAGCAATTAGTGTTTCAGTCGAGTCTGTCGAGTCATCAATTATGGAGCCTGCGGTGTCACGTCTGAGACTAAGCACTTAATTTATACGCATTGCTGTTACAGACCAAATACATTCTCCGCGATGGCATCCTTATTTTTTCATCTAACAGAATAAATCCCGGCACTGCCATTTTAGGAAGCAAAAGTCACTAGTATTTAAAGCATCGAATAATTTTTCAAGGGAGAGAAACATTTAAAGTGACATATTCTAAAGAAAATATTTGAAAGGAACTTCAAAAAAGAAATGAGAAAAACTTAGGGAGATGTCAAATAAATCTTGGTAATTAAAGAAATAGTCATAAAGCAGTAACATTTTTTTTCATTGATTGGAACAACACGAGAAAAAAATGCCTGTGAAAGACGATGAAAATCTTTCCTAACCGTTGAAGACTGTATGCGTAACACTTCCCAGGGAGCAGGGTCCAGCGCATGGATGTGCCCGAGTCCTTTGGCTCCCCTCCGGCTGTGGGGCACTTAGGGTCCTTCCAATTTCCCCCCGTAAATCGTGCCACAGTGGAGGTCTGCGCATTATTTCATGCACAGCTGTTTCCGTAAGGCAGGTTCCTACAAGTGTGATGCTGGAGGACGCGTAGGGGGCTCCGGTGTCTTCTACCCGGTTGCCTGTCGTTTTCTCTCCACTGCCCCTCCCTCCCGAGAGGTGAGGGAGGAGCCCCCTGTGACTCCGTCCTTCGTCCTCGGCCCCCTCGCTGCAGTTTCGCATCACGCCATTTCAGAACCTCTTTATTATCAAATTGTTGACTTTTTCATGTCTTCGAACTCGCGTTCTTTTGTAAAATCAGCTTTCCTTGTTGTGCTTATTTGGGTTCATCGCCTGTCCCAGAACCGTTACACAGTGGGCTTAGAATTCCTCAGTTCTGGGTGTCAGTTCGTCTTCCGGTCTGCTGGAGAATGTGTTGGAACACATTTTTTCCTGTTTCCTAAGCAACACATGTTCTGGTGCTCGAACCTTTGAGAAATTGTCTCTGTCTCTCCTGCCCAAACATTTAAGGAAGACTTTTATTGTTGGTTTCCAAGAGGCCTTTATAGGGCTGGGATGTAAGCTCTTCATCAAATATTTGGCCTGCCAATATTTTCTGTCTTCGGTTTTCCTTTCATTTTGTTCGTGGAGTCTTTCGAAGGGCAGCCATTTTTAATTTGCGTTAAATCTAATTTATCAGCAGTTCATTGTGTTGTTTGGGCCTTCTGTGTCCCACCCGTGCAGTTCTGCCTGTGATGACATTGGAAGAATTTTGCGCTGTGGTCTATACGATCCATTTTGGACTGATTTCGTATATGGCATGAAGTAAGAGCCGGAGATTATTTTTTTCCATGTAGATACCTGTTTGTTCTTGCACAATTTTTTGAGAAGACTCATTTTCCTCATTGAATTACCTTCTCCTCTTCGTTGGAAATAATTCGGCAGCAGGTGCGTGGGCCTATTTCTGCACCTTCTACTCAGTTCTGGTGTCCTCAGAGCCCGTCCTCGGGCCGGAGCCCAGCGGCCTCCTCACTGCAGCTTTGCGGACGCCTCGGCATCCGATGCCCTGTGCCTTCGGGCCGGTCCTTCTTCTTCCAACTTCCTTAGGCTGTGCCAGAGCTTTATCTTTTCCACGCACGTTGTAGGGTCTGCCGGTCAGAAGAGGCCTCCTGGGATTTTGACTGGTTCTGCCTTAAATTTGTGCAGTGTGTTTCGGGGAATTGCGTTTTTAACAGCAATGAGATTCTAGTCCAGGAACGTGGTATACAAATACGTCTCTCCGTGTAGTTGGTCTTCTCTCCTTTCTCGGCAGCAAACGTAGTTTTCAGTGAACTGGTCTCCCAGATAGTTTGTTAAATTATCGCAAATTCTTCCCGTTTCCTAATGTTATCGTGAACAACATCTCAGGTCTTACATGGTCCATCGCGACTACACATGAGTACAGTTGGGTTTTGTGTGGTGACCTGGTATCTGGTGAGCTGCAGGAATGTTTATTTCTGCAGGGTTTCCTACTTCGTCTTCTCGGGTACATGGTCTACAATCAATCTCTTTCTTCTTGTCCCCCTGCCGTCTCTCTGTCCTCTCCCTCCATCTCTCTCCTTGTGGATGCTTTTTGTTGCTTTGAGGAGTTCTCGTCAATTCCTGTTCTACTGAGACTATTATACCAGGAACGTGCTGTTGTATTCTTTCACATGCTTTTTCTGCATCTACTGGGTATTGATGAATCAATGGCGTCAGGTACAGCCCCGGCTGTTCAGTGAAGCCTCCATCTTACACACGCCTTGCGTCCCTGGGTCGCAGGAGTGTGGCTTTCTCGATTCCCCCACTCCTGTCCCCTGTAACCATGGATGTGCAGTGTGGCACAGCCCCTTCTAGGAGTTGTGTTCTGCCTTATTTCCGTCTGCTAACTGCAAAGACTTCACCAGTCAGGGCCTCGTCAGGCCTGCTGAGCCCTTCCCCGACACGTCGGGACCTCGGCCCCTAGGGAAACCAGCAGAGAAGCATCCTGGGGGCGGTTCTTGCCCCTTGGCATTTCTGCTGTTCTGCGGCCCGGGTTTGCTCTCGGTGGGCATTTTTAAGAGTTGTCGAGTTTTTTGTGTGTATGGCAAGAACCCACAAGAAGGTGCGTCCCCCTCCCCACTGTGCTGCTTCATGGTGTCACCGTGTCCCCAGCCTGTGTGAACAGCTTCACCCGTTTGTCACTGTTTTGGCCCCACCTTCCCCAGGTGGTGGAGGGCATCAGGCCAGGTGAGCTCAGGCTGGCACTGTCCCACCTGAGGCTTTGGCCCCTTGCCTCCTGGCATCTGCTCTCTGAGGGGCTCAAAAAAACTGTGGATTTGAAGTTGCCTGTCTCTCATTGTCGAGAGGGTGAGAGCCATGCAGCTGCCGGCTCTTCACGCCGAAGGGTGGATGCTGTCGGTCGGTCTCTCCAATGCGGGGGGGTGGGGGTTGTTTTTAAATTACAAATGCATGAGAGTTGGGTCACATATCTGCATTTTTGGACATAATTACATTCTTTTCTCCTTCGTTTTGTTTAGGTGGTGGATCGTATGATGCATATACAAACTGAAAGAGAAAAGAACCCGACACCTCTGTGTGTGTTCATTTAAGAACGTGAAACAGTAACACACTTACAGAAAAGACGGGCATGTGAAGAACTACTTCTTTCTCGGCCGTTTGAGAGTCGGTCGCTGACATGGTCCTCCATGGTCCCGAGTGTTTAAGAGTGTGTTTCTGTAATAAAGACACTCTTCTGTGTAACCACCAATGTCGAGATACCAGCACCAGGGTATCCGACCTCCAGACCCTCAGGCTCAGGCGGGCTCTCCCCACGGCTTCCGCGGCAGCTGGACGGTGAACGCCGAGTTCGGGGCCGCCCCTGCCTTTGGCCATGTGTCCAGACTCCTTTGTCCTGATCGGGCCCCGTCCATCTTGGACTTCACAACTTCGACACTTTGGAAGGTTGCAGACCATTTGCTTTGTAGGGTGTCCCCAGTCTGGATTTGTCTGAGGCAGGGGCGTCCAACCCGCAGCCCAGGATGGCCCAACACAAAGTGGCAAATTTACTTAAAATCTTTTTTTTTGTTCATCAGTTTTCATTAGTGTTTGTGTGTTCGATGTGTGGCCCAAGTGAACTCTCCTTCTTCCGGTGGGACCCAGAGGCAGGGAAAGGCTGGCCACCCGCAGGAAGCTCTCTGGCCCTCGGGCTGAGGTTGTCCCCCGGCAGGAAAACTGAGGGGCCCTCGGGGACCCTACCAGGGGGCCACAGCCCTGGCTCGTTTCATTAGTGGTGGTTTTGGCCCCTGGCGGAAGCAGGTGTCGGCCAGGCTTCTCTACTACGCTTACTAAGTTTCTCCTTTGTAAGTGACACGTGTGTTGGTGGGGAGCTGCGTTAAAATGCTGCGTCTCTCGCGCCTCACCCCATGTCACACTGGTTGCTTACTTAGCTTCTGGATGGCCTCGGGGCTTCCCTCTCCTCTCCGTGGGCCATGGTCTGTTCCTGTCATTCTTCACCTTGACCCTCAGGTTGTTGCCCACCTGTCCCGTGGGAGCTCAGGTGCGCTGGCCAGGCTGGCCGATGGCGTGGGCTGCTCTTCTCTGACGGGTGCTTCCTTCTGTCCAGCAGGACGCTTCAGCCTCGCCGCGCTCCTCCTGCCCTCGGGCTGGGGTTGGCGCTTCCCCAGGGCTTCCCCTTCCCCTCCCGGGGAGCGGGAGCTAGGAGCGCAGGTCTGTGGTGGGCTGTGCGGGGTGAGGGTTTTGCTGACTCTCTCGGACAGAGTCGACGGCCAGTGTGTACGGAAGACATATGTGTACCAATATGTATGTGTGCTTGTAGATACACGCGCATTCATTGACATGTATGTTCATTTTAATCCATGCATCTATCACCTATACATCTATCTGTCCACCCGTCATTCTTCTATCATTTCTCGATTATCTATCTACCTACCTATCATCTATCCTTCTATTGTCTTAAGCTGTTTAATCCATAAATAGGAACTGATCCCTCCCATCGTCGCCTCGCCTCCCCTGCATGGAAGCCCTCCCTGCCCTGCCCCTACTACAGGCCGCCATTCCTGTCCCCCTGCAGGACACTGCCCCCTCCATGCCCCCACCCCCCGCCACGGAGCCTCCCTTGTTCGCCCCGACAGCCGTGGGCTGCAGTTTGCAGGAAGAGGGAGAGGAAGCAGAGGCACATGACTGATTTTCCAGCACTAAAGGGGCGCATGCCTTCCGTGAATAAAGCCGGCTTAGGTTTCATGCATTTTTCTTTGGGCACTTTGGTGGAATATTTGTGCGGATATTTTGGTTAGCTTTTGTGTCTATGTTTACAGGCACAGCTGGCCAGTAGCTTGTCTTTCTTATAATGTCCTCGTCAGGTTTCAGCATCAAGGCCAAAGTGTTCTCCCAGGATGCGTTGGGAAGGGTTTCATCTTTTTTTAGTCACTTAAAAGTTTTCTGTGAGATTGTGGTCATTTCCCCCCAAAATGTTGAGAAGACTTCATTAATGAAACTCTCTGGGCCTGCAGATTTTCAGGGGTGGGGGAAAGTTTAAATTACAATTACATTTCTTTAATAAATACATGATCATTCATATTTCTATTCCTTCTTTGATCGGTTTTCTAAGTTGTGTTTCTATAGAAATTTTTCTATTTCATAACTCTAATCTGCATAAAATTGTGTGTAATAGTCTCTCATTCTCTTTTTAACCTCTACGTGGTCAGGTTTAACTTTTAATTCTGCATTTTGATAATCCATGTCTTCTTCCTCTTCTTTCTAGAAAAATCCTTCTAAGGAGTTGCTAGTTTTCTTAGATTTTAAAAGAATTACTTTTGACTTTGATTTTTTCTCTTGCTCACTTGTTTTACATTTTAAAATAATATTTTTCTTAATTTGCTTGGGTTTAATTACTCTTCTTTTTCTGACTTCCTAAGATGGATAATTCAATCTTTGATTTTAGGCCTCTTTCTTTAGTGTTGATACAAGCACTTAAGGCTATTAATTTCCCTCTACCCATGCCTTTAGAGACATCCATACATTGGTTTGTGTCACATTTTTTATCCTTTATTACAAGATATTTTACAATTTTCACTATAACTTGTTCTTTGACCCGCTGGTGATTCAGAAGTGCATTGCAGTGGTTCTGAATATTGGAGGACTTCCTGGTCACATTCTTGTCACTTATGTACAGGCTGTTTCTTCTCTAGTCAGAGGACACAGTTTGAATGGTTTCAACCCTGGTCGCTTTGTCGAGGTGGCCGTCACCCTGCTGCTTGTGTTTGTCTGTCCTGGGGATTCAGGGGCGGGCAGGTCTGGCCC
Organism: Carollia perspicillata; assembly: GCA_004027735.1. Classification (NCBI taxonomy): domain Eukaryota; kingdom Metazoa; phylum Chordata; class Mammalia; order Chiroptera; family Phyllostomidae; genus Carollia; species Carollia perspicillata. Next base: position 25,091 of record PVKM010015554.1, read on the forward strand.
TCTGGTCTTTGTATGCGAGTTCCCTGCCGTTTTCCCGTCCCCATGGGTCTTCTCCGGCCCCTCCTCCGTGTTGTTCGAAGGGTTGTGTGCCTCTCCCTGTGACCATTACAGCTTCTCAGACGCATTTACATCGGACTTTTGAGTGTTTGGATTTTCATGTCATTTTCTTCTCATGTCTAGCTCTTCTTTTCCGTTTATAATGCTTCTCCTTCTTTTTTTTAGCCTGCTGTCTTGTTTTGTATTTTCCGGGAAAAAATATGCATCATTTTATTCTAGTTTTCCTCACTTTCTATATACACTGTTCTGCACTCAGTCAAAGAAACAGCTGTCTCTTTGTGATTTATACATATTTAAAAAACAAAATATATGGAAGTGCTATAGATAGTAAAGCGCAGCGTGATTTTAGGGCAATATTATTAGCCGTAATGGTGCTCTGCCACAATTACTAATTCTTGGCAACCTAATGGAATCCTGGGAAACTCAGTGAGGACACTAAAGCTGCAAGTGATGCATTGCCGGAACTTTCCCCAGAGGCACAGGAGTGTCCTATAATAGCAGTGACTGCTGTGCATATTTGGAATCGGCGCGGAGGAGCAGAGAGCTCTTGCAAACCTCAGGCTTGGACATCTGGCCTGGGCACCTCTCTGACTGCGGCCTCGCCCTCTCCTTTCCCACCTGCGTGGGAAGTGGCAGGCGACGGCCCGTTGATGCGCACTTGGCCAACAAGATGTCACTGGCTTTGAACAAGTAACACAAGCTCGTGCTCTCACAGTGGACGGGATGCTGGGAAGGCTATCAGCGGCAGGTGGCTGGGTGGTTTAAGCAAGATGGGCAGTGATCTCACGACATGGGGGGCTGAAGTGTGGGTTCCCCATTTCTGGCCTTCTCCCGCTGCTGCGCCTGGAAGCCTGAGTTTCTCTCTCTGCCCTCCACTGCTTACTCCCCTGTCTTCTGGCAGCAGAGGTTCTGGGCCCTCTCCTGCTGCAGAGGTGGACAGGGCTGGGCGGGCGAAGACAAAATCTTTCTGGGGTCCCTCCCTGTCCCCAGCCTTCCCCTTACAACTTCCGGACCCTGGGTCCCGTGGACCCCCAGTTGCCAAAGGGAGGCTGCTGGGTGCTTGGTTCTGTTCATTCTGCACTCCAGGGTGGTGCTCGCGGGCTCCCGACCTCTGTGCCTGGCTGGGGCGGTTACTGATCCGGGTGATTCAGAACCCAAGGTCCAGTTCGTTACGTTACCCGGTGACATGCCCATGGTCTGGCCTTCAACTGAAACCTGCATTGTGTGTGAAGTGGACACTCTGCTCCAGGTGGAGGGTGTGGTTCTGCGCTAGGGTCCTGCTTCCTGGGACCTGCTACCGTGTCCCTGACGCCATAGCTCCCAGAGGCGGTGCTGGGCTGGACCCAGGTCAGGGGGCCACAGGGTCTGTGTCCTTGACCGCTGCTCCCTGCTGCTGCCTGCCAGTGAGGGGGGCATTTGGGCTCTGCTGCCTCCAGCCCCCCATGCTGCAGACTCTGAGTCTGGACCGATGGGCCCAGGGCCGTGTTGTCTCAGTGCTGGCCGGACATTTCGGGAGACCCTTTCCAACTTGGAGCACTTCACGTTTTCACTTGTCTCTCTCTTATTTCACTCTCCTACATAAATCTTTGCTCCCCCGGCCCAGACTTCCTCATTTTTTTCCCTTTTATGATATAACAGTTCAACCGTCAGATGACAAACACAGTCAGGTCACAAAGGGAGAAACAGGAGCCCCGGTCGCGCTGTGGGCAGGGGTCTCTGTGCCCTTTCCCGATGTGGGGCCCAGGGCTGTCCTTCCTCAGCCCACTCTGTGTCTCGTTTCCACCGTTGCTTCCTGCGTGAAGAAAACGTGTCCGCTCTCGGGGAACCAGCAAGAGTTGGCCATGCAGGGACAAAGATGGGGCCCTGATGGGTCTGCAGCCGCCTGCTCGTCTCCCTCCCTCCCTTGTCTGTGGGGGAGGGGCAGGTGGACCGCCACCCTCACAGACGTCTGTGTCCCCAGCATCGGCCTGGGCCCTGCTACTCGGGGAGTGTGTCCCGGCGGATCTACGGCCGAGAAGCTGGGTGAGAACTAACTGGCCATGGCCCTGAGCCGCTGTCCCTGTGGTCTCTTTCTAGGCTTTCTACAAGCAAGGGCCCACGCATAGGACAAACCCGTGTCATTTGCTGAAACCAGGGGTGCCATGAAGGAGAGCATTATCTTTGCCCTGAGAATGACCTCGTTGGGCTCAGCGGAGTGCCTTGCTGAATGTTCTAGAATGGGCACTAACAATGGCATTGTCCCTAGGAACGAGTGTGGGGGAAAGGCTCCCCGTGAGCACAGCTCCCAGCTGCCCCTTGCAGCCGTGGCTGAGCGCAGCCCTGAGCTCTGTGGCCTGGCTGGGGAGCAGCGATTGGTCTGATGTACAGAGGAGGGCCGTGCGTGATGGGGCCTCCTGCCCAAGGCCAGCCCTGGTTAAGGTGGGGCCCTCGGGGCCTCCTCTGGCCTGGGCCGGTCGCCCATCTGACTTCCAGTTTCCAGCCTTTTCTTTCCCAAGGCAAACAGACATTTTAAGCAATAATTCCCTTAACAGTACTCATGCTTTAAGACAGAGCATCATTCCAATGCTACTTTCTTCCACAAGCTCTCGAATCTCTCAATGTTCAGAGGGCCGATGAGCTAAAGGTGGGCCTTTAGGTAGGCAGAGGAGAGACCCGGGTCCTGGTTCGGTTCCCAGATCCAGGCTGTCAAATTCACT
>PVKM010015555.1:8712-27864 GCA_004027735.1 Carollia perspicillata
CAATGGCATTGAGGCTAAGAAACCTCCTTGGGAAAAAAAAGTCACACTGACCTCTCTTAATATTCAGGCAGGTCTGATGAAGTCTGTACACCCAGCAGGGTAGCCTGGCTCAAAGTTTTTCCAAGGATGTCAAGGAGTCTTTCAGGAGACTTGGATTTGTCTCCTGGCCAAACTCACACTGGCTTCAATCTGACAGGTCCAAATCCTATGGGAGTGTCAGGAAAGGCGGTTACCGATGGTGCTTCACTAAATTCTGTAAAATTTCATTAGGACCTGCAACATGGTAAAACACAAATTGGGTTGTATCCTCCTAGTCTGCAACAGACTATGTGGTGGACGAGGGAAGGTTCTGGATGAGGGAAAAGTAGTGAGGGTAATGGAGGTGTGGGGGAGCCTTGTGCCCTACCATGGCCTCAGAAGCAGCTCTGGCTTCTGAGTGCTACAGGGGAGACTCTGGTTCTCAGAACTGGAGTGGGTGTCAGCATTGTGCCTGATAGGAGAGGAATTGCCTGGAGCCTCCACGAACTAATTAAAGGGATCTGCGCAGCATCTGTGATGATGCACTCAGATAGTCAAAGGGAAATTTTAGTTACATACCAATCCTCATTTTGAATGACAATTGTTATCAGGTTTGCCTCTTCACTAGACAGTATGCTTTTTGAAGACAGACCCTGAATTCCCACTGCTTGGCATACCTAAAATTTAATAAATACTGGGATGAGTGAATGAATGAATTAAGGAATGACTATTTTCACCATATGGAATTGAGTTCTTTTCACTTTTAGGAGCAGCATACTGTGTGTTGAACTTTGAAAACAGATTGGACATGGGTATTTGGTCTTAGGTAAAAAGCCTTTGGGAGGTCTATTGGGTTGTTTATTGCAAAATTTAAAAATTGTCATTCAAAAGTATGTATTCATGAGTTTCTGATAGGAAATAATCATTTATGTCTGGTTCACAGATGCTTAACATCACTTGACTGGCAGCTTAGCCAACGAAGTCTTCCTTTCCCCTCACTTCCTACAGAGTGCATATTAGGCCACTGGAGGTTAGAAGAGCCGACAATGTGGACAGTAGTTTCAAAGTGATTCTAGTTGATTTGAAAACTTACTGGCACAGATAATCTCCAGGCCCCCCTTTCTGCTTCATATGTCCCTAGCAGCTGCATCAAATTGATCCTATTTGACCATGAAACTTGGAAACTCCAGCCTCTTCTACTCCTACCCAGAAGGGAAAAAACAAATAGGAAAAAAGATTCTCCTTATTAGACTCAAAGTTTGGCGAGGGTAGAGATGTGAGCAGAAGCTCGGGACTGGATGTACAGAGACATTGTTCAGCAAAATCGGACATGATTAGATGTCTGGTTCCAGCGTAATTCCATTTGTCTCGTTTTTTTTTTTGTAGAAACAATTAGAAAATTCAAATGCTGTATTCATAAATTGCATTTGGGACTTAATGGTGGTCTTTGCTCCCCAACTGGAATGCCTCTGTGAGTTGCCCTCTAATTCCCATTTATTTTTCCTTTAAGCTTCTGCCTAATTCACATGTGGATCAGAATAAAAGCATTTTGTGCAATCTCCTAACTGTTAAGTTTGCCATCCATAGAGATCTTGGGGTCCTGACAGAATGTCACTCTTCTGACTGCTAATGTTAGGGAAAGGAGCTTTCAGGAACTGTGGCAAAATGGCTAACATTTGAATGTGGCTGTTCTCTAAAAATATATGTATTTCAATGATAGTCATCTTGCTGTTGACTTAGCTATTTATTTATTTTGAATGAAATCATCCAGTGGTTATCTTGAAACAAATAATGATACTTCTTATGTGTGTTTATATTAAAACAGCATTATTTTCTAAATTACATGAATTAGATACAAAGGCACAGGAAAATTTATTTTCGAAACACAAGATGCCATTGGGGGTTTGCATGCAGAATCCTGTGCCTCTTGTTCTTTTGATACAAGTGCCCCTTGTACAGTTGATAAATATTCTTTTGTTAGCTCTGTTATTTGAAACTCTCTGTACTTAAGAGATATTTTTATTTTATTTATTTTAGCCACACTTCTTTGTCAGAAGAACTGAGTTGCAGTGGATATTTATGAGATACTTGAATTCGTGTCAGGAATAGGTTCTTATATTTGTGTTCGCCTGGAGTTGGTCCATGTGAATTTGGGTTGGCTGAAACCTTTTGATCTACACAGGGAAACTTGCCAGTGTTTGGGTCCAGCCAGGGTAAACATCATTGAGTTGACGAAGGGAAAGTAGTAGATAACGCCTACATGATTAAGACTAACACTTAGTTGTCAATTACATATCTATAAAGGAAGACACCAGTGAATAAGTATTTATTGGGAATCCACAATATGTCAGGTACTGAGGGTTCACATACTTTCCTCCTTCAGGAATCCGAAATATGCTGAAATTTGCATTCATTTTCACATCAGTGAAAAGAATATGACCCTTGGAATTAAACAAACAGGGATTTAGCTATTTATTGTGAGTTATTTTTAAGTCATTTAATCAACATGAGACTCTCTCCTCATTTGAATTATATAATGAGGACAATCAATACCTTCCTGGTTGTTGTAAGGATGAGAGATTACGTGTATAAAGTAGCTTGTATAGGGTCTGACCTGTACGGAAACTGAACTGATTATAATATATAAGTATGTTTAAAGCAGGGTTTCACCATTGTAAATAGGTTGAGAACACGGGTCTACATCCTTTATGGTAGCTGATACCATCAAAGCTATTGTTCCAATCACATACCTTAATGAAAACTTTCAGTCAGTTTTCTTACAGAAACAGCCACCCCCAGCCATCCAGGCAAGTCCACCTTAGATGCTCCTCCATGCCTTGAAAGATGAGCAGCGGTGGCTCCTTGAGGTGCCGAACATTAATTTATCTTTTCTTTGGGAACTTGTGCTCTGTATAACCAGAAATCTCTGCATACCAGCCTTGCTGAGGAGAAACCTATGTGGCTGTTCTTTGGGAGGGTGGGCTGGCTGAATCTCACCAAAGGCACGTCTTGCTTGGGAAGGAGCAGAGGACGTTTTCCCAATCCTTTTTGTCAACACAGTGGGAGTTATCTGAATTTCATTTGGGCATTAGCTGCTGTGTGAGTTGGGTTTCTCTCTGTTAGAGGAGCTGCTGTTATTGGATTAAAACCACTGTTGTTGGGAAGCACTTAAGATTCCGTGGGGGATTTCCCTATCAAAGAGCAGGGTCAGAGCTTTGTTTTTTCTCATTGCTAGTAACCCCACTCACCAACGATTCCATTTTTTTGTTTGTTTGTTTTTGTTTTTAGGTAACTATACCACTTAGCTAAAGACCAAGGAGAAGCGGAATTTCTTTCTTATATTTTCTTTAAAAAAATTCTTGTTTATTCTATCACAGTTGTCCCACTTTTGTCCCCTTTGCCCTCCTCCGTCCTGTTTACTCCACCCCCACAGTCGGTCCCCACACCCTTGTCCATGTCCACGGGTTATTCATACATGTTCTTTGACTAATCCCTTCCCCTTTTTTACACCAAGAATTTCTTTCTTATTACCAAGGTGCCAGACTCGTCAGCTTGGACATTATCCAAAGTTGGATTTGGCTCTCGGCTACAGGTCTGGAACCACAGCCCATGTGGGGATACAGAATTCAGCTGTAGGGAAGAATTTCACGAGCAACAAACTCCAGGTGAAGCCACACGTTCTTATGTGTGGTCAAAAGGCCCTGTTATGAATGCTAACTCACTCTCGGATTCTCCTGTGGCTTAGAGTCACTGTAGATTTTATCTTCTTATACAGTCCCTGGTGGCTTTGGCATGTCCCCAAGTGATACTCTGCCTTAGGTGAAAGCTAGAGGCCACTGCTGGAACCGCTGGAATGTGCAGGTTGGCGTCCATGGGCCTACTGGCTGGAAAAACCAAAAGCCTGGGTTCTAACCCCAAACCTTGTCTGCCAGTGCTCAGCCAACAAATTTACCCAGTAAAGAAAAATACATTCGGATGCCCTGAAAGTTTAGCATCTGCTTCTCGTTGGCTCGTGCCGCTTTAGAAAAACATTCGGAAGTTTCCATTGGATTTGGATGAGACAGAGATGGCATATTTTCTGCATCTCTGGAAGCCTACACCACCCCATTTGGGGAGCTTAATTTGCATGCACGTCGGATGTCGGCTGACTGCCTCGGACTGCACCTTTGAGCAGATCCGATGGGATCCCCACATGCATGTAAATGAAGTTCCCTGAGCCAGAGCCTCGCTCCAAAGAGGCAAAGAGCAGGCTTTTCTTGAAACTTGTTACCTCGACAATCTCAAACCAGACACCACAATAAAGAATTTCTTTTTCCTAGCTTGTGTGTGTGCCAGGAGGACGCCACGTAACTTGGTTTTCCAGGCTGAGGTAATTTATTTAGACATGGATTATTTGAAAAATGGGAAGGGATACAGGGCTTGATTTTAATCCCTGCTAACACAGAGAAAAGAATGCTCGTGTCACAACTCAGTGAGTGTAAAAATTAAAAAATGCTGAGACTATTGTTTGAAAACAGGCAAAATAATTAAAATTATTATGGAATAATCACATATCACACAACAACCTCCCACTCTTAGGAGCAACAATCCAAAACAGCTCCTCCAAAGCAGGCCCAAGGGCAGAGGTTCTGTATATCATTCAAAGACCATCTGTCGTGCAATTCCTGTAGCGCCTTTGCCCTATTCTGAGGGCAGGCTGAAATGCAGTCCTGGCAGTTCTCTTTCCATTTGCTAACAAACAGCAGTGATGGCAGATAAATATGGCAAACAATAGGCGTTTGTAATGAACTGGAAAGGGATGGGGAGTTTTGGAACCAGCACCAAAATCGGAAGTTGTTGGTCCTGTGCTGGGCTCCTGAGACCCCCGGGGCCAGTTCTTGCCATGTGGCAGCTCAGGCGGACATCTGCAGTTTGAGTGAGGCTTCCGCGCGCCCGGCCAACCTACGGAAAGCCCGATTTAACTGCAGTTCTTTTTTCTTAACAAAAAAAAAATGCAAAAACTCAAGGCTAGTACATATGTAAGTATGTATGTATGTAATTATCTATTTATTTTTGCTTCAGGCAAGTCAAACATTGCAAATAGCTCCAAAAGCTGACTTTTTAGTTTTCAATCTTGTCCCTCCATAACTCCCCCCACTTAGGCGTTCTTGTATATGATCTCATTTTATGGTTTTATGGGGCCTGTGAAAGCATAATCTTGATAGCTAGGCTCAGTATGATGTTTATTTTCATTGTTTTAGAAGCATAAATTTGACATTTGATTGTCTGATGTTGATTCAGGAAGGCCAAGATATAATTACATTAATCTTTAATAATTATAGTTTTAATTCACAAATTAGTAATACCTGGGGATCTCTAGGCTGTTGGTTTGAATGTTCATAGCAATGTAGAATTCTGACCCAAATTTTCTTGTAAAATCATTCGTTGATCACTCTTTTGTGAACTATATTTATATATATACATATATATATGTATATATCCACACAGGCTCATAGACTCATATACCCAGCTATCTCTACTTTATTTCTACCTTCTTTCCTTCCTCACCTATAACTCTCTCTCTCCTCCTCCCATGCCCCCTCTCCCTCTCTATCCCCCCACCCCCTCTCTCTGTCTTTACACACACACACATACACACACAGAAGTCATTAGTCAAAAGTGTCTGTAAGGCATCGTGGCAGGTTCAAGAATGGATCACATAACGAGGAGAACAGTGTTATTTGCAATAGGCACAGAACTGAGTCTTTAGTAATTTTAATTTCTGGTTGAAGTAATACAATGGTCGTTCCAGGGCATCCTGTAAAATGAGCACTTCATGCTAAGGAGGACACTGGTCTGAGTTGATGAAGAACCTGTGTGGACCTTAAAGAGCAAGGCCATCCTGCATGTTATGTGAACTCTGGGGACAGGTGGCATTGGTGTAGTTTGCAGTTCAGACCATTAACAGGAATTGCAGTAGGGTGGGTGTAGAGAAGTTCAAGGCAAATTTCAGTCCTCCATTACTGAAATTATTAAAAAGCAAGGAGCTGATACGGGGTGCTCTTCCTGCACCACCTCCAACTCTGCTTCTCACCGACACTTCTGCCAGAGTGGTGTGCTCTGCTCCAGTGTTGAAGCCATACTGGAACCCACACGTTTTTATTTCCGCCAGTACTTCCCAGCGAGCATAGTTTTAAAGTCAAAACAACTGAAGTGCTTTTTTAAAATTCCACTTCAAAGCTTAGCATTGTAGAGCTGCAAGGGGTTTTAGAGGATTATTTAGTTTATAGATGAGGCCAACTGAAACTTGGGCAAGTTATGTGATTTTTCCTACATCATTCAATAGGGGAATGAGAACTATACATATTTGGGGCTTTCCTATCCTGCGTCAGTGCTTTTTGTGACACCACACTGTCCCCTCAGGTCTCGGTAGCACAAGTCACTGAATCCTGCTGTTGGTAATTTAACGTGGTGTTCTAGCGAAAGTTGTGCCATCACAGGACTGACTGCAAGTCTGAAACCCCTACCTTTAGACCAATGCATGCTAACATTACAGTAGTACGGCAGACAACTGAGACTTCTCTTTGGTCTTTGACAATGATTGCCAAGTCTCGGTATGTCTCCAGTTACTCTGACTTTGTGACAGTTTAGTTGGTTCTGCAGGTTACTGAATTATCTACCTATTCAGCGATTGGCAAATAACTACAATTCATGTTATCTGATTTCTAGAACAGTTGTTTTTCCCCCACCACTCCAACATTTTTTTTCCTCAAAAGGTGGGGAAAATCCTTTTAGTTCATATATGATCATTTTGTCCCATGTAATTTCTTCCCCATCTAGTGGTATGCAGGTACCAGCCTGTAGCAGCTCATGAGAGCCAGTTATTGTTAGGAATTTTGCATGTCAGTCATTGAATTGCTGGTAGCTTTAAATTGACCACATTGGAGTATTTGCACCAAATGAATTGGCAAATATTGCAAGTCTGGGTACCCCCTCTCCAGAGACCTGTTTGTTCAACATTTACCAGCACGTGACTGCTTCTCTCCTTACCTTCCTATAGCTGCTGAGATCAAGAGGTGAATTAAAAGAAAGGTTAGAGTTCAGTACTTTTACAGCTGGGGAATGCCCAGTGAGAGAAAAATAAACAACTATAGCAAACCAATGCTAACCAAACAATAGTCTGAGAGCACTATCTTTTTTTATTACTGTATTAGTAATGATGACTAAATTGGAGATGCGTAGAAATAGTTATTTTTAGATCTTTCTAGAAGTTTCTCACTACTAATGTAGACAATATTTCACAATATTATCTGAATGTATGCTAGCAGAAAGGAAGTCATTCAGACTACTGAATAAATTCACCACATCTCTACAATACGTCCGTGGGTTCTCACTCTTTCCTCTCAGATGAGGAAACAAAGGCCCCCGGTTATGTTAGCTCTTGTGAAGAGTAATATCTCAACTGAACATGTCATTAAAATTAAGGCAATATAAGATATACTTAGGGAGGGCCTATTATATCTAAGGCACTGGACAATAAGAGCCCAACTAAATTAACAATAGTAGGAATAGCCCCATGTCCTCTAATTCTTTTTTTCAAACTCAAAACCATTTCATGTGCATTTATTTCCTCCACAATGAAGGCTGAGCATGTTGGCTTTCCATTCACAAGCTCTCGGTTACATTATCTCCTTTTCTCCCCCCTTTTCAGAGTCTTTACAACAAATGAGAAAGGAAAAGTTCTATGCTCTTAGGCCAGAATTCTGAGAGGATTAAACAGCAGGGGGTGGCAGCTGGTCAGTTTATCAGACAGCTCTAATGTGGAGAATGTTCCTAAAAAGAGAGTGGAGATTTTCCTTCTGCCCTGGGAGCTGGCCCATGCTTCCAGGGCAAGTGCAGGCTTGGTCTCTGCCAGACACAAGTAAAACTGGAATGCACGCTGAAAGCAGATGCTGTTAAAAATCAAACAGGGATCTGGGCTCCTCCAGAAACTCACAGGTCGTGAAGGCAGGACACTGAATAGAGGGTTTAAAAATCAACAGCTGGGTCAACTATGAAGTCACCAAACCTGGTTTGTAAATTTGCCATTTCTAGAAAACCTATATGTACACCAGTGTGCACATTGCTGGATTGTATTTTGTCTCATGATGCTTCCTCTTCTATCCTCTCGTTTCAACTTGAGTGATGAGGAATGGGCTATCTGAGCATCTCTTTTCTTAAAAATATAAAAACAGTAAAAATCCAGGGCATTGTTTTGCCCTGGAAAGCATACAGCTAGAATAGAGGAGACCTGAATTTTCGTTCTACTTCGGTTATGGTTGGGCCAGCCCTGTGACACTGGATCAATGGCCTAATCACTTAAAGCCTCAGTCAACTCACCTTTAAGTGGGATTAAAACTAGATGGTGTGCATCAATGATAGGCTGGTAATTCTTTAGTACAAACATTTGGAATCCCTCTACTTTTCTCCCTACCACCTATATTTTCTCCACATAACTTATTTGCTTTTACTTCGCCCACATCTCTTGTAACATTCTAAGTAAAGTGCTCTTTCTTTATAGCCATCATTCTTAAAGAGTGCTTCCCAGACCAGTAACGCTAACATCACACAGGAACTTGGAAATGCAGCTGTCAGGCTTGATCCTAGATCTGCTGAATCAGAAGCTTCTTAGGTGGGGCCCAGCGATCGGGGTTTGGACAACCCTTCCAGGTGATCCTGATGGACAGTTTCACAGAGTCACATTGAGGGGTGAACATGAGGAGGAGAATGGTAAGTGTGAGGAGCAGTTGTTCTGAAATCCCTTTGGCTATCAAGTCCCAAGTTCTCTTCGTAGTTGAAGCATAATAACATGAATAGTGCTTTTTACATTTCAGTATTTTCACTTTAAGTTCTCACGTGAGACTTGGAGCTGGCAGCTAGAATAGTGATGAGGAGAGGCTGTGATACTCTGAGTAGGGGCCTAGCAGCAGAACACCCTGATTTCCACTCAAGGAGAAATGTGGTCCCTGCTCCGAGGCTACATTCTCTGGGGTGTGGTGATGGGCAGAGCCCCACCAGCGCCACACACGGACTCTGTTCCTCTCTGATTTGGATCAACAATCTTTTCTGAGGAACTGTGGATCCGGCAGACTAATAATCACATATCTCAACCAATGACAGGTACCACAAGGGAAATAATTTTCAAATGTAAGTCACCCAAGTCCGTGACCAAATAAGTTACAAGTGTAGATGGAAAAACTCTCGTTTCTGCAGCTCATGGGTAAGAGGAGCCTGCTGACTGGGAATTGCTTACTGCCAAAGTCAGAAGGGGCTGCAGAATAGTATGACATACGGCCCTCGGGCCTCTCACTCCTGTGATTGGCAGGTCACACTCTCTGGTTTTTTGACTAAGGCCTGTCACAGTTGAACAGACAGCTAGTGAAATGGTTTTCACTCCACTGAGGGCTACGCCACAGGTCACCCAGTGCTGCCACCCTAGCAGTGAAATGCTGCAGTACGTCTGGGTTAAGGACAGTGCTTAGAGTCGTTTCGCTCGGCTTCGCGTTGCTGCCCATCGAAGTGGTTGCCAAATGGACTAATGGAAAGAAGAGGAACTATTGTAATCTATACATATCTGCTAAAGCTGACAGATGATGTTTTATTTAGTAATATGCTTATATGGAAGCTAGAGTCACAACTTAGTAAACGTAAGAAATGAGTATATTCAAAATAGCTTGTTTTGGACAAGAATTAAGATATGAATAAGAAAAATACCTCATTAACATACTGATTAAGTAGGAAGTTTATAAGAAAGGTCTAGAGAGTCAAGAGTGTCTTTCAGGGCATAGATTTGATAGAATCTGAGGTACCTTTGGCAGCAAATCTCAGCAGAGTTTCTCTGGCTTGTACATAAGAGTGTATATTCATATTACTGCAAATACATATTTAATTATCCTTAAAATGAAATGATATAGCATTTAGAAATGAATAAATGCATACACTTTGGAATTGTTTATTGTGACATCTCTCATTGTGTGTGTGTGAGAGAGAAAGAGGAGGAGAGAAAGAGGCCACTTTCATCAGTAACTGTGTTCTAGGGGTCAGGAGAAGGATGTGGATTATCATGGCAGCTTATTCAATGTCACTACTTGATAGAAGTTGAGTGGTAGGGAGCCACGTCTCTGCGTGTGTTTTTCTTAGGCAACATTTCCCTTCCCCCTTTCTGATTTTTCTTTTCTTTCTTAAAAGAATTTAATCTTGAATTGGTGTTCAGATTTGTTTTGGGACATGATTTGAAAAACAGAAAATAATGTCAAATCTGACAACATTGGCAAAACATACCTTTAAAGGGATTTAAAAAATCGAAACCACATAAATATAAGTATCTCGCTTTAAAATCTTCATTTCCTCCTATTTCAGAGGGCACGTTGATTTTTGAGTGTCGTCCTTGGTGCAGCTGTAGAGATCAGGAGACACTACGGTTTGTTTGTCATAGGAAGGGTGTGCGTGGGACGTCCGAGGAGCAAACTGCGCTGAGAACACTGTATATCCTGCCGAAGTAAAATAATTCTGTGAAAATGGGGATCTCTCTCTTCGTCTCACTTTGTTTGCTTTTTTTTTAAGTTTTCAACACTTTCTATTATTTTTATTTCTCACAATTACAACAAAAAATAAGCTTTGACTTCAATGTTGTTAACTCTCTGGGTGATGTATAATGTATACATTTTAATTAAAGATCAAACACTGGCAAATGTCCACCTGGTAAAAGCCAGTTGGCAAGTTACTAAAACGGAGTGCTTTTTATTCTATATAATCAAAGCTAGTTATTCCTGCTTTTATTACTCTAGTTAAAACAATTAATCTGAATTTTCATAAATAGGTTTAGATTTCATTCTTATTGTAGTTCACAGCAGATACCCAGGCTCAATTAGTATTTTCTTACAGTGAGACTTTTTTTTCTTAAAGTAACCAATGATCACCCTTCATATTAAAAGTTTTAAACAAATCTGCAATTTGTGAATGGCTGTTTCCTGACATGGATGTTAGCATCTAGTGGCTGTTTGGCGATATCTACTGATTTATAGGGTTTATCACTGTCTAATTTGGTCAGACAGGTGCTCTTTGTTCAGGATGTCCCGTGCTTGCTGTCTGCCCACCTGGTCTCTTACTAGCTGTTTTCCCTGGTATTTATTCTATGCTACACTTTCTTAGGGATTTTGCTCTTGGCTGTGTACATGTGAGGTCAAATGACAAAAAAAGTTAAAAATCCTCCCATCAAGTAAGTAAATGTTCCTCCTGAGTACCTTTGTTTTCTTTAAGGAACTGAATTCTATCATATTAGTTGTGCGTGTGGGTATAGCCTGACTACATGATGTAGGAGGGAAGAGGTGTCTTTATTTCTAAGGGATATATCTCACCTTGGTCTTGAGCTCCATAATTATTCAAGTTGTGGCTTTCTTTGTCCTTCTACCCTGAAACTCCCTGAGTTCCAAAAGTGGACAGACTGGAGTAGGTGGAGAATTCCATGATATGCCATTTTGGTTTTCATTCAATTGGCAACAAGGCCGCTTATGCCCATTTCTACTGTAGAGTTCACAGGCAAGATTAGATACTTACATTGAAGGGTCTTATGAAGTTGTGTATATGACATTCTAGTTTTTTCGTACTCCCAGGACATATTTAGTTCTGGATTTTTAAGTACATTGGGATAAATTGTATAGCTTTGTCCTAGTACACAGAGTTAGATGAAAATTATCAGCAATTCCTGGCCTGTATTAATTTCAAGTACTAAAAATTCTGTAAGTCTTTACTGTCTAGTTATACCTAACCATTTTATTTTAATTTTTTTGGTGAACACTATGCTAGTCTTCCAAATTATGACCTATTTCCTAAGATAGCTAATGTCTTTTTTCCCCCATTTGAAAGACCTTTTTAAAGAACAGTACATAAACATGCCTCTTAAAATATTTTTCTTACTATGAAATTAAAGTTTATTGTAGAAAATATAGATTAGCCAAAAAAATACAATAAAAACCACCTTTAACTTCACTGTCTACAGATAAGCATGCTTAATATTTTGAGGGATTTGCTTCTAGACATTTTTCCTTATGCATATAAAAAAGTACTGCTTCCTCCTTATTGAGGCTGAAGGGGTTAACAAGGAAAGAGAGAATTATTTTACTTCTTGCTTACATTTTCAGCTCCCTCAAGGTCCCCTCTTTAACAGACTGTCTCTGGAGTGATTCAGGATGCTGAAGCAGTTGATCACTGAATAAATCTTCCCTGACTCTGAAAATGTTACAGTATTATGCAGCGCACACAACGCGGGTTGCAGCTGAGCTGCTCTGTGGCCAGAGATGATCTCTGGGTAAAGAAACTGCCTGGAATTACCCAGGGGAGTTTGCATTTCAGTAGCAAAATCGTGAGCGCAGAAATGGAATTGAGTGACTTGCTCAAGATTTGGGCCATATAAACACTAAGTGTGGGCCCGAGAAGCATAAGATAAGAGAAACCTCGGTATCTTTGGATGCAAGGAAGAGAAGGGCACCTTATAGACGTCACTCATTAGAGACTCCTAGAAATGGGCCATTTCAAATACATCACCACACCGCTGGCAGGATGGAATGTCCTGGAAGCCCATTTCTCTTGGAGCCGCCGTGAATGAGAAAGCCATGCAGCATGAGGTAACGTCTGCTTCAGAGCGTTGAAGAGCTTTGGATGTCAGCCTGTCTTTGTGCTGAGATTGGGATGTGAGAGATGGGGAGGAGCACTTCAAAATAAATTCACCTGGAGATCAGCTTCCACAGCGTCTGGGCAGCAAGAAGTCAGTTTTTATGCTTGGATTTAAAAGAATATTTTCATGCCGTTCTGACCATTTGAATCACTTTGAAACATATCCCTCCAACGTGTGAGCTACTTGTCTTACTGAATTTTGTGTTTCCAGTGCTGAAGCAAGTGCTCGAAATATATTAGGTGCCCAATAAAAAGGTACTGAATGAAAAAATGAGTGGATTATATAGAATAGTTAACAGTGATGTAGGATTAGCTATAATTTGTGAAGGACATGGCCGTATGTGGCAGAAAATACTTTGTGTAGCATTTCTGCTTCATGGATCAACAGAAGTGAGCCCTGAAGACATGGGCAGTATGGTGTAGTCCACAGAGATTCCAAACTGCCAGCCTCAATTCAGTACACAGTTGTGTTTTCCAGGGGGCAAGGTAGGAGGAGGGACGGCAGAGGCAGCTCACAGTGTTAGGAACATTCTCAATGTAAATGCCTTTAGATGGAATATTTGTTTTCTTGTACTTCTGTTAAAAGACATTGTCCTATACACAAATGTACTTGCTTTGCTTGTGAGGTATTTGAACTTGGTGTGGTGCAAAGCTTCCCGTATACCAAGTGCACTGAATCTGACTCTCCTGGGGGAGAGGAGTTAGGAATTTATAATTTTTTTGAAAAAAGTTCTCCAGGTGATTTGAATACAGGTGGTCTCCACACAGGCACTTGGTATGGAGAAAGATATAATGTGACTTTTCCCTTTTTCTATAATTTATGTGAACCATTTAGTCTTAATATCCAATTACTATGCAGTGTCATAACAATTACCACATGTATGTTGTTAAGTGTGTGCCTGATTAACTTTATTACAGGTTGTATTTGAAATAGCAGTAACTGTACCTACATGGGGTCTCAGTCTTCAGAGGTTTTATGAGCAGAATATTAGAAGCATTAAAGGGAGCACAATTTAGGGCCAAACTTCAGCATAATGGCTTTCATAAGTTTTCACATGTATACCTGTGTAGAAAGTTGAGCTATAAATTGTCATCATTTAAAAAAATATTTTTAATCTGGTGGAATATTGTTATCTCTTTCTTGATGCTTCGAATTTCATTTCCTTTGTGATAAATTTAGGAGAAAGGAAAAAGGTGATCTACAAGTGTGCAGAATGAGCAAAATTCTGTTGTGTTGGCAGTCTCTTCTTTTCTAGGAGGTTGATCTAAAATCAGGCCACCAACCTCCCTGGTGATTATTGGGCATGGTCATGAAAGCTTGACCCAGAAGCCATATTGAATTCAAGCATTCATTCCAAGGAAAGGAAGAGCATTTCCTTTTGGACAGACTCTAGAAATGACCGATGCACCCTTGTTCTACCACACGCGTTTACGACACCAGCAATTGCTGGGCACCACTTGCTTACGGCACACGCCATGCCAAATAGGACCCTTTCTGACAGTGGTCTTGAAGTCAAATTTTAGCATTCCAGTAAGAAAAGAGAAAAAAGAGGTGAGCTGAAAGAATAGTATGGATAAAATAATTATACCACCAAGCAAAATTCTGAAGACAATTATTTTAAATAACTACTGAGGATGGTGAATGGACAAGGAGGCACTGTCCCGAGTGCCACAGGAAATAGAACTACGACTGCTCTCACCTTCAGGAATTCACAATTTGTCGGGCTTTTCCTGGGTCTGGCTATCACTGGGTAACAGCAGAACTCTCTCTTCCTGAATGAGTCAGCCACTCACTGACACTAAGCCGCCTAGGTTTAGTAAGGAGCTGGCACTCCAACAAAAAAAGAATGTGTCCTGTTCTAGCTTCCTTTTCACCTTGAGTGATCCTCAGGGAAGCAGTGATGCTTGTGGGAAGCTCGGACTTGGGCAGTCAAGCCCACCTGGCTTCACATTCCAGTCTTGATAACTTCCAGTGTGAATGAACCTGAGCATGTTATTGCAGCCCTAAGAGCCTTTGCTTCTCCGGGTGATAAACAAAGGTGGTGATATCTGCCTTATAGTGTTTCTCTGAGGATTGAGTTGGTATATGTACAGTGCCTGCCCTGTGGTCAGGTATCACTATAGCCATTTCCCTTTGCTAGGGGCTGTGGAGGTGGCTCGTAGTTACCCTGACCCCAGAGTGGTGGTCCAGATCCTGCGCCTGTGGGCCAGCTTGGCTTTCCAGGGAGTTGATCCTTTGCAAATCAACTCTCTCCTCCTCTTTCCAAGTGTAACTGGACAATTCTCCATAACTAGAGACACTGTTTTGGATCCGGGACTATGTACATCTTACTAGAAACACACTACTAGTCATCTCGGTTCTATGCTCCATTAATGTGTAATAGAGGCGTGGTGCAAAACCTGCTGCTTTCTTGGGCAAGCAGAGGGAGAAAGAGTCATGAGTGCCAGGAACTGCTAGGGTTCAAGGTTAGGAGGTGATTGTTGGTTCTTTTAAGAACCAGCAGTTGTTTACAGCAGGGAATTTAAAGGGAAAAGATTAGTCAAAGATATTTTACTGCAGCCTCCCTGAAGGATGTCTCATGCTGCCTTCTCTCCACATCTGGTCTTGTCTTTGGTTAATGCTGACAATTTGCCCTTTCCGTGATCGGCTGAGATTCTTTGCACTGTCTGTTAACTATTTCACACGTTTACTTCTTGTTTCCTCTAAGAGACTATAAGCTTCTGGAGGGCAGGGAAAATTTTTCCATTTCTTAGGCCATTCTTTCAGATCTCATCAGGGACCCTGTGTATGCTGGTGAGTGTGGTGATAAATACCAGTTGAAGGAACAAGTGCTCGAGTTTCTAAAAGGCTGTTGGGTGTAGTCAGTGAGTTCTTATTATAAGAAAGACTTAAAAGGACTGGAATTTATTGGGAGAAGGATGCTTGCTTATTAACTTTCCTGGTCACCTGAATTTAATGCAGAATATTCAACATGGATAAATCTTCACTTGCTAATTTAGGAAGTGATGCCTGCAATGGTGAGGAGAAAACCAGACCACAAGTTATCCCTGGTTTTGCTTCTAAGGAGAGGTGTAACTTTTTAGACAATTCACTTCTGCACTCTCGCCTTTGGCTTTCTCATCTATGAAATGGAAGTGCTATAATACATAATGTCCAAGTCTCTGAGACTGAATTTTTATTATCTTTCAGTGTTCTGAGGTCTCTGTTATGACATGAATGCTCATTGTACAGTCCCACAGCTGTCTGGAAAGGTGTAGAAGTTGAATTATTTATCCTTTTAAAAAATCACCTTTCAGCCCTGGCTGGTGTAGCTCAGTGGATTGAGCGTGGGCCTGCGAACCAAACAACTGCAGTTCGATTCCCAGTCAGGGCACATGCCTGGGTTGCAGGCCAGTTCCCAGCAGTGGACGCATGAGAGGCAACCCTAAATCGATGTTTCTCTCCCTCTCTCCTTCCCTTCCCCTCTAAAGATGAGTGAGTGAAATCTTAAAAAAAAATCACCTTTCTAGTAAATAATTTTTATTGTTGCTGCTTATTTTTAATAGAATTATAGAAATATTATCTGATAAATTTAGTATTTGGGTCAATGAAGATTTTAGCCAACTTGAGGATTCAAAAGTTACTTTTACAAATAAGTTACTTTTGCCTTTCTAGTATTTTTTATGAAGAAGAATTTATAGCATTTTATAATTATGTTTTTAAATTATGTCTTTAATAAAAAAAAACCCTCAATGCTGTAAACTCAAGCTGTAAAAGGTAGAGAGATTAAAAAGAAATCTAATATCTAGAATAAATATATTTTTCCTGGTAAAATTATAGACGGTATTATGAATGTTCTGCCTGATTAACTTCCGATTACAACATTCTAATTGGAAAAGTCCTTCAGGTAAAATAGGACAAGATGTAGAGTAATAGCCTGAGAGGCTGGCTTCGTGGGCATAGTCAGGCATTAAGTATTTCTGCTTGCTCCTGTCAACTTCTGGGCTGGAAGTTTTTAGGGAAACAATAAAAGTTCAGTATATTCTGTCCTCAGAGCTCTTATATTTTTATGTAGGACTTGTAATGTAGGACTTCCTACACAGTATAACATCTCTATATATGTTTGCCCACCTAGATCTATCAGCTGAGTAAATAAACCCACCCAATCAAACACTTATTTTAAAAAGCAAAACATAAAATGGCAGCCTTGCAATTTTTTTCAAAAAAATTTTTCAAAGTTCCACTTGCTCTAAAAATTTTATATTGGCTATCTGCGTTGGAAACTAGTTATTGACCCATTGACACATCTGATATATTTTGGCCTGCCCGGATTTTTTGTTTTGTTTTCTTTTAGCTGAAAGCAACACAGAATTTGCCTAAAGACATCTTTGAGTTATCCTATGAACACCACTGAGTTCCTTTAAAAACCAATCAGAAGGAAAAGAAAACGAAGAAAAGATACAAGCAAATTATTCTTGTAGGCTCCAGACCTGACTTTACTTTTAGGCCTAACTAAAAATTTTGCATTTATTTATGTATGGTCTGCTTTGTTCCAAAAAAGATTTAAGGTTACTCTGTGTTCTCTGTTTTTAATTCTTGAGTGGAACTAATTTGAACAAATTAACCAGATAGTACAAAGTAGGTCCTATGTTGAAAACGTGGCAAGCACCCAACTGTCACTGAGAAATTAGAAGGGTGCTGAAAAGTCTTCTGAAGCTAGAATATTTTCCCCCATTGACCTTCCCATTATCAGATTTCATTAGAATCACTTCTTAGGAATCTTCTGTAGACAGGCATTTTAACTGGGTTAAGATGTTACCTGGGAGAGGTGCCAAATAAACTAATCTGTGTTAATGCGTTATATATCTGATTAATTCATGGTTGCAAACACAGTGCCTCAGGGGCCAGGCCAGTAGCTTTTGGGAGGGCAGCTAACTGGGGAGGGCAGGACAGGAGTGGGAGGCCTGGGGCTCCTTTCCAGGCAGCTGTGGCTCAGCTCCTGTGAGGACATAGGATCAAGGTCCAGGCAGCTGGTTGGCCTTACTTTTAAAAACATTATTATCTGGAATATCCTGATTTCTAAATGTTGATAATTGAGTCAGGATTTTTGAAAACAGTGCATGGTCTTAAAAAAAGATCTACCTGGCTGCCCTGCTTTGCTCAGGCTCATCGGCCTCCAGTTTCCTACCTGTGAATCAGTGCATTCGCTACTCATGCTGCATCCTAATGGCAGATCTGGGAGCAGGGGCCTGTTCTGAATGTTCCGACTGAGGGCCAGGAGGAGAAGAGGTCTGCAGATAACTCCCAGTATCTATCTGGGCTGTGCGGTATGGGGGCTCAGGGCAGGACTTGGGTCCTACAGACCAGGAGTCATGAAAGAGGATGAGGTGCAGGGGAAGGCTGGATGGGGGCCACATCATCATTTATTCAGTCTGAGCTGAGACCCTGAATGCCTTGGGGGCTTCTGTCAGCTTCAGGAAATGACACTCAGTTTCCTTTGCTGTTGTTAGTGGTTCAGAGAACTCTGTGTGTTCTTTGGTTCTCAAGGTGCTCCTGAGCAGAGCTGATACCCAGAGTCCCGCCCTATCAGAGAGCAAACAAGCCCCTTGTGAGAACTTCTGGCTGCCTCTCAGCCAGAGGATTTAAAGAAACACAGGAGGACACTTTGAAGAGTGTCTTCTTGCATGGGAGTCAGCCAATAGTTGGCCTTCAAGAGAAATGCAATCCTTCAATTTAGGACCCAAAATATAATTTTTCAAACAGTTCCTGAAGTCCATGGTGACAGTCTGGCATTTATGACAAGGAGACACCATTTAAACTAGCTTCAGTATGAAACGTATCTTCACTGTGCCACAGGCCTGAACCTTAGTCGGGGACAGAGGTATCCTAAGAAGTGGCACTTGACACAGAGTCTGGTGGCCATGGTAGGGAATTCCATGGGTGGCAGGTGAGAAGGTACAAGGAGGGCAAGATTACTGTGGACAAGATTAGCATCTGAGAAGTGACTTGTTTCGTTTTTTGTCTATGGAAATGTAGGACAATATGAAATTCTTTTTTAAATATATTTTATTGATTATACCATTACAGTTGTCCCATTTCCCCTCCTTCATTCCCCTCCACCCTGCACACCCCCTCCCACCCACACTCCCCCCTTTAGTTCACGTCCATATGTCATAAGTTCTTTAGCTTCTACATTTCCCACACTACTCTTAGCCTCTCCCTGTCTATTTTCTCCCCACCATGTATGCTACTTATTCTCTCTACCTTCTCCCGCCCTCCTCCTCCCTCTCCCCTGTTGCTAACCTTCTATGTGACCTCTATTTCTGTGGCTCTGCTCCTGTTTTAGGTGACCGCTTAGTCTGCTTTTGTTTTAGGTGTGGATGTTAATAACTGTGAGTTTGCTGTCCTTTCACTGTTTATATTTTTTATCTTCTTTTTCTTAGATAAGTCCCTTTAACATTTCA
>PVKM010015556.1:0-27753 GCA_004027735.1 Carollia perspicillata
GGGGGTCTGCACTCTTGCTAAGCCTTGTGGTTCCCCTCTTTGCAAAGCTGCGAGGGGATCTGCATTCTGCCAAGACTGCATGGTTCTCCCTCTAATGGCTGCTGTGCCTCAGTTTTTTCCCAGCACCAGTCTTCCTCTGCAGCCCCATTTTCGACTCCTCCCACAATCGGCTACACTTGCCGGGACTCCCATATCCTTCTAGCTTTACCGGTCTGACCTCGTGAGTCTGGGCAGGTGTGGCCCCATGGCGTGGAGCCAATCATCTCCAAGTCTTGTGCAGGCGCTGTAACCAAGTGGAGTTGCCTCCCAGTTACCTCTTGTGGAAGTCACTCCCTTCTCCCTGGCTCAAAGCTTGGCCACAGCTATTTAACATATCTATAAAACCAGTTAAAGGTTATAGATATGTTAAGTGACCATGCCAGAGGTTAGCTGCAAAGCTGTTGCTATGCAAAACAGCTCTCAATGGCCCTGCTCCATTTGTCCCTTCCCCCAACTCACACCTATGTGGGGGAAGGGGTGAGGACATCTTAATATTTCCTGGACACCTTGAGTTCTGGACCCCATTCCAAATCCATTTTTGGGCTCCCCTCTTGGCTGCACCCTGTATCAGTAGTTGTACCAGTCTGCAATCCCACCAAAGGGGCACTAAGGTCCCCCTTTCTCCACAAGCTCTCCAACACTTGTTTTTTGTTGCTTTGTTTATGATGGCCATTCTGACCAGTGAGAAGTGGTATCTCACTGTGGTTTTAATTTGCATCTCTCTGTTAGCTAGCAATATTGAGCATCTTTTCATGTGTCTCTGGATTCTCTGTATGTCCTCCTTGGAGAAGCGTCTGTTCGAGTCCTTTGCCCACTTTTTCATTGGATTTCTTGTCCTTTTAGAGTGGAGTCATGTAAGTTCTTTGTATATTTTGAAGATTAAGCCCTTGTCTGAGGTGTCATTGGCCAATATGTTTTCTCATACAGTTGGTTCTCTTTTTATTTTAATATTGTTTCTTTATCTCTGCAGAAGCTTTTTATTTTGATGAGATCCCATTTGTTTATTGTTTCTAGGAAATAATTTTACATAAGATATTAATGACTGATTATAGATTAAATATAAAAGTTGAACAATATTAAATTGTCTATATTTGTTTTTAACATGGGACAGCCATTTCTTATAGTTCAGATTAACTACTCTCTAATTTCCATTTAACAACAAAACTCCAATGGTTTCTCATTTGATAATATTAGGGAATTAGAGTCACAGCCATTAGGGACAAAGATATTTTAGGGAATGGAAAACTTTCTTTTTTGCAATAGGGTGTTATTATTATGTACAGAAGTGACATCTATCTTTTTCTGTTTAGGAATGGATTAAGTAGAATACCAAAATTTTATTTTATTATATTATTATTTAAATTTTTAAATTGTTATTCTAGTACAGTTGTCTCAATTTTCCCCCCTTTGCCCTCCTCCGCCCAGCCCACCCCCACTCCCATAGTCAATGCCCACACTGTTATTCACATGCACGGGTCATTCATACATGTTCGTTGTCCAGTCCCATCCCCTTCTTTCTACCATTGTCTCTCTCAACTCCCACTGTGATACCAAAAGTTTAAAAATGATTGCAATACTCAGTTATTTATTGGTTCACCTAAATACTTAAAATTTTTTCTTTGAACTAGTCCTGTTATGATGTATTTTTAGTGCATGTTATATACTATTGAGTTGGCTTTGACACCTGGCAACCCTGTAAATGAGTGATGTGCACAATGTTCTATTTTCAACAGTACCATTTTGATAAATCATTAGCTTTAAAATAACAGCTATTTCTTATAAAATTGCATCCACTAATTCTCTCATTAAACTGCTATATTCCTTTAGTGTGCAGATCTTGAGAAGGTTTGAATATGTCACTAGGCTTAATATTAGAGCAGATTTTCCAGGAGCTATTGAAATTTTGAAGCTACTTTTGTACAATCAGATAAACCAGGTATGGTTTTATCCCCGTGTTGTAAATGAGCAAATTCTTAGAGGCTCTAAGTAATTTGCATGGGACTCAGCCAATATTGCCAGAACTGGATTTCAAACTAAATTCACTTGGACTCAACACACATTTTTCCACTGAATCGCAAAAGAAAATTTTTCTTGTGACATTACATCACATTTTCTGCTCTAAATGCACTTTATCTGCAACTAGCATAACTAAGACATCACTGAAAATCACAATTCAACTTCTGTTTAAAGTATATGAGATTGAAGTGGTGAAATGCATTTTCCATCTAAGTTAATCAAAGGTAATATTTTTTAGTCAGAAGGAATTTTGCTTCAATCTTTGTGGTTAGAAATTTTCCTGACTCTTATTTGTTTGTTTCTAAGCCTCAAAGGCTATGTTTGATTAATTGATGTATTGATTGATTGATTCAGGAAGTATTTACTGAGCATCTACTTTGCATCAAGTACTTCACTGCCGGAAAAATTAACACTACTAACAGTGTGATATGCTCGCATGAAGCATGGACATGGGGTGCAATGGTATACTGATTATAGATAATCTTTTTCATCTGGAGAGCTTGGATATCTGATTAATAAATATAAATATTATTTTTTTCCTCCTGATCAGGGGCATCATCAGAAGTGAGATAGTATTTGTGAAAACCACAAAAAATGTTATATAAATTATAGTTTTTTATAAGTCTATTTGAACATCTTTTCCCACTTTTTAAATGACTCGATTCTTCTTTCTAAACTACCCTACTGAAAACATTTGTATTCATACACACAGACCTTAAGCAATCCAAGTCCTTAAATGTATATTTATCATTTGTTATTCACCAACTATGTGTCAAATATGGTACACGGTCTCTGTGTGGTTAAAAAGGAGCTATAGAGAGTATCACACAACGACACATAAATAAATCAGTATCAAGTATGAAGAGTCATCAAGGAAAAAAGATTTGATAATAGAGCTGATGACAATGTGACAATAACTAACAAGAGTAGAGTAGCAGCCTAAATTAAGGAGAAGCTATCATTTAATCTGAGACCTGAGGAGAGAAAGAAGGGAAACAACTATACAAAGAACTGGTGAAGAAATTATAGGCAGAAGGAAGAGCTTGTGCTGAAATTCTGAGACAAAGCAAAGCACAGCATGATACAGAAAACAAAATGTCACTTGGACAGAGCAGAATTCAGGAGAATAAGAAAGGTATTCAATAGAGTTACTCAACTGAAGTAGAAATGAGCAGGTATCTTCATTCAGGGTACTGTATTTAAGATTTCACTCTATTTTTGCAACTAGATACAGGGAGAAGTGTATTTCTCAGGCTTCAGAAAAATGGCCTGGGGCTTGTAATTCCTTATGTCACTGGAGAGAAAGGACACAACATATTAGCCCACTTTTGCCTGGATTACTTTTTAAGGTAAAAATTAAATTGCTTATGACTTTGTAAGGAACTATATTTGTTTCTTAACTTCTATTATGAAAATACAACACAAGAAAGCTAATACTATGTAGTATCACCTATAGCAGTATTTCCTACAAAAAAATTGCAAGACTAAACTCTATTTTATCTACCTATTATAGAAAGCACTTTCATTAAATCCTTAGTTTTAGCCAAGAAAGAAGATTAGCATAAGTCCCTTTGGACTAGCTGTTAATGCCATTCCAAGAACCATTTAAGAGGCGTTTAAATTTAATCTCTTTTCATTCCCTGAACACACCTTTGAAAAAAATTATTATTTTTTGGCCTTATGGACACAAACTACTTTTAGGTCAATAAAATTACTTTCTCTGGATTTTACTTACTGGGAAAACTATGTTGGCATACATTGCATTGCCTTTTTAGCAACAAAGATAATTAAGGGTTATATTTTGCAATGGATTTCCAAAACTACAATCTCCAAGGACCTATATTTATAACTGCATTTCAATCGCCCATCTGATACAGAGTATATCCCATGAATCCACAGAACTGTGCTCACAGCTACATGGCTGTCTCTTTGTAAATATGGTATTTGAAAGGATTTTGTAGGCTAAATTCAGTTGCAATTCTAGTTAACCTGTTTTAGAGTCATGATATGACTGTGATGTATACTGTCATCTTTATTATAATAAATTATATTTTCATATAATTTTCTAATAGGTAAATAAATACTTGTTGAGGGGATAACAATGAAGGTTGCAGCTACTTGACCACAGGGAAGTTCCCTCTGAAGTGAAATGAGAGCCCAGACAGAGGGCAGCGGAGCCATGCAGTCAGTTCTCAGGGGCTCAAAGAACAGCGAAGACCCTGAGGTAAAAGGAGTCT
Source organism: Carollia perspicillata (assembly GCA_004027735.1). NCBI lineage: Eukaryota > Metazoa > Chordata > Mammalia > Chiroptera > Phyllostomidae > Carollia > Carollia perspicillata. The sequence continues at coordinate 4,293 of PVKM010015556.1, forward strand.
TGGTGCATGTGAGAGTCAAGGTCAGCATTAATGCTTAGAGTACAAAAGTTAAGGAGACATTCACTCTCAAGGCCACAAAGGGCCCACTTACACTTCCTAAGAAACTTGATGTTAAGGTTCCAGGAAACCCTACTTACTTAGAGGTTATTTAATGCATAAGAGCAGAGTTTAGATTACTTCTTGACAGGTTACAGGATCTTCACTAAGAAGAAGAGTCCTAGCTTTGTTTCCCAACACAACAGGGCTGTGCAACCTCAGACAAGCCCATTTCCCAGTCTAGACTCAAATTTTCTCTACTATACTATGAAACGATTGAATTTGATGAGCTCAAAGTCCTTTTACTACCACCACCAGGTTTGAAATTGTACGATTCTATGAACTCAAGCAAACGTCTTTTAAGAAAGAGAGAAAAAAAAGAAAGAAAGAAAGGAAAAGAAAAGGAAAGAAAAAAGAAAAGAAAAGAAAGGAGTGTCACAAGAAGGTTATCAAAAACTTAAGTTTTCTTCTTTATAATTAATTCTAAGACACCTGGGAGCTGGTTTCAAAGCTACTGTTGACTCAAACTTGGCCGGATTCTGGGATCACTCTCTCCTCATGGGAAAGAAGAGCCTATCTAGGTTTGTGATGACTCAGCTTTCACTAACAATCTGGAAATCTGCCACTGAGTAAGTGTCCATGCACTAGTGCCTCCACTGACTGGAACCACAGTGGACACCTGTGGAAGGGACCACCTCAAACATCAGCTACTAAAGAAGAATGTTCTGTTTTGAACAAAGAGGAGCCCTTGAAACCAAGTTTTCCATTCATGATCCTGAGCCAACACAGAAATAACTGCCTGTCTCCCAGTTGCTCTTAAGATTTCACACAAGCTAATTTTGTTCCTTCTAGGTTTCTAATAATTGCCCAGGGAATGTGGGTATTGGAAGAATTTCACATTTTGGCACCCAACATAGCTTCTGCACCCAGAAACTGAGAGAAGATCATGCATCTTCCCTACTTTACTAATGAGGAAACTGAGGTTTTCAGAAAGAAGAGCTTGGAACAATCTCCCATGTGGATGTCAGAGCTGAAAAGCTGACAGCAAAGCACTATAAAATTGGTGCCAACAAAGCTCATGTTAACTGAGTGTTAATGACAAGAAATACCCCTGCCTGTTACATCAGTGAGTCAAATCTCACCTGCATGCTTTACAAATATATACTGTTTACCTATAAAAACCTGTAATAGTTAAAATTTACCCAAGAAACACAGGTTAAAAAAACAAAACAAGGATCAAATTCTTCAATACAATGATAGATAAAATAAAATGTTCAATAGTGAATCAAGAAAAATATTTCAAGAAACACAAGTTTTAGTTTTCTCTTTTATAAAGCATATAATTTGAGGATTAACTAGACACAATGAAATTCATTATGCTTTTAGTTTATTGTATGTAATAAGTTAAGGTCTGAGGCATCCATTCAGTTATTAATGAACAGCCTCTCAGCACGTAATACATGCTAGAGAGTAATCTAGAGAATGGGGTGGGGAGTTAATATAGAGTAATCTTGTACCCTGAAAGAGCTGACAGATTAACAATCAGGTAAATACAAAAAAGCATCATAAAGTTGGAGTACATTCAACTTTAATGTTAAAAATAAAAGAACAAGAAAAATGAGTTGTTTTATTTATTTTTGACTCTTAAAGATGTTAGATAATTATTTCATGTTGATATTTAAAAAGGTTCATATTGAAAATATCAAGAAAAAATATACCAACCCTAACCTGATTATAGTGTGTGGCTAATATTTTGAATATTTTATGATTCCTTAAATAAAGAGTAGCCAGTTTCCAGGAGTAAAGACAAAAATATTAATAAATGTATACATGTATGTGTGACTTAATTTGATGATCTAGCTTAAAAGTATAGGCTTGACACCTGCCAGCTCATGAAATGAAGGAAAAATTACAAACTCTCTGTATTCCAGTTTTCTGATCAATAAATATAAGTATTATTTTATTACTTATTGGTCAAGGTCATTGTCAGAAGTGAGGTAACATGTGCGAAACTCACATAGATTGTTAAAGGAATTATAGTTATCATAGGTTTATCTGAGCATCTTTTCCCATTGCAACGCAGTGAATAATGTGAGTTTGGGCCTCTGTTTACTGCTAACTACACAATGTGTATCTTTGTATTCTCAGCACCTAGAAAACTACCTCGTGCCTGATAATGATACAATAAATACTTAATGGAAAAAGTGAGTCTATTGGTCATTGTTTGTATATAAGTTTGCATTTAAAAGTGAAAATTCCATACCTTATCTGAATATTTAGTGTTACTACTAGAAATAAAAGTATTCTTTTTATTTTTAGTAGTAACATTTAATCTATATAGATATGTTTCCCAGGATAGCCTAAGTATTCAATTAATTTTAACTAACATCAAGGTTTTTCAACAATTTTTAACTGAAAATTATGATACAAAATTCCATGATAACAATGTATGTCACCCAAACATAGAGATTTGATTTTAGATGGTGACATTTAGGATAACATCCTTCTAGAGGATATTCCAAGCAAATAAACAACCTTGAATTTCAAAAGTATTATGTACTCATCTTCTACATGTTATTTAAAATTAATAAAATAAAAATATCACACATTCTGCGTTAATAATTAAAAAGTGATCATTTAAAAAAGTTGAATAGAATTCCACTATATGGGTATACCATATTAATAAAAAATTTTGTTTCTTATAACTCATGATTGAAAATAATACTGCATTTTCTGCCTTTTTATTGGATTATTCCTACCAGCAAGCAAATATGTTCTAATGTCCTGCACATTGAAAAACATAAATTTCTCTGGACCACACATATTCTCAACAATTTTTGTATCTCATTATAATTCAATATCTCAGTAAACTTTTTTACATAAATTTTCTTAAAACATTTTATAGAATTTTGAGAAAGTGCATATCCCCTTACACCTATTTCAATTAACTTTCATTTTTTATATTATAAGCATAAATATTTTCAAAGAATAATAAATCATAAGTAATTAGATATATTGATACCATGTGCCTCCTAATATAATGCCCTGAGTAGAACACAGCAGGGAATTGTTTTATCTTTTCCCAAAAGGCAAAACATAAATTTAATCATGAAAAAATATATAAACCCAAATTGAGAGGCACTTTACACTTTAGAGAGACACTCTAGTGCTCACCAACAGTCTCAAGATTATGAAAAACAAGAAAATACCAAAGAACGCTCTTAAATTAAAGGTGACTAGGGACATATGATAACTGAATGCCACATGTGATCAAGAATTGGATCCTGGACCAAGAAAAGGTCATGAGCAAGATAGTTGGAGACTTCTGGACTGGGACGGGAGTAAAAGATAGAAAACTGTACTTGAATAACAATTAAAATAAAAATAAATTTAAAAAAAGAGACTTCTTGAATAAGATCTGTTGATTAGTATTGAATTGATGTTAATTTCTTACTTTTTTCTATTTCATTTGTGGTTGTGTATGAGACTGAAATTTGGGAACACTGAAAGAAGGGTGTGTAGAATGTATATTTACTGTTTGTAACATTTTTCAAAGGATTCTAAAATAAAAAGTTAAACAATTTTAAAATTCTGAAATATATAAATTAATATTTACATATAATTGACTAACAATTGTAAATATGTTAGCAGTTTTGATAAATATATATTAAGCAGAGTATTTGAAATGAATCTCTAATTAGACAAAAGGAACATTTTTTCCATTCATTTGTGTATTTATCAATGGAAGTTATTCAATCTATAATGAAATAGATTTAGTATCAGTTTTGCTACTTCTTTTTGTTTTTTTCTATCTTGTTATCTACAAATGCAAGTAGTAAAATATTTTGTTTAAATAAAGAGAAAGATAATAAGAGGAATTTATTATCAATGAGAATTCTTTGGTATAGTTTTATTTTAAGGTCCAAAATGAAAAAGTGTTTGTTGTAAAAATTACATAATAGCTGACAATTTTACTAGGCCATCCTTGGACTTTATTGAAAGAGAATAATTGAAAACATTGCATTTGAGTCATCTGCTTTCTTGTTTTTTAAAAGAAATATACAAATACTTATTAAATATATCAAATAATAATTATATTTAATATATTTTAATTGAAGACACACTGTTTAAAGTAATATAGACAGCAATTGTTGAGAAAATCAAAATTATATTAATTTCAATACATTTTAAATGTTATTTATTGTTAATTTTTAATTTTTTGCAACATTACTTTTTAAATAAAAAACGTTTACCTTATTATGTGCCTTAAAAATATCTGTTAAAACTTTGGAACTTCAGATTTTCCAATTTATTTTAAAGACAATCTTGCCAATATAAACTATTTATCATAGTCAGTTTTTAATGTCACACTGACAAGTCAGATCAGACTTACTTTTTTTTTACAAATTAATTTTATTATCATATTCATTAGACTTTCAGCCAAGAAAAAACAAGCAAGCAAACAACACAATGTAATTTTAAAATTGAAAAATAAATATCATAAAAAGTATTTCAGGAATGTTATAAAAATACCAAAACCTGCACTGAGTGGTGTGGCTCAGTGAATTGAGTGCTGGCTTACAAACCAAAGGGTCACTGGTTCAATTCCTAGTCAGGGCACATGCCTGGGTTACAGGCCAGGTCCCTGGTGGGGGCCATGAAAAAGGCAACCACACACTGATGTTTCTCTCCCTCTCTATCTCTCTCCCTTCCTCTCTGTCTAGAAATAAATAAATGAAATCTTTTAAAAAATACCAAAACCTAAATTAAATATTGGAACATTGTTATAAAATAGATTATTAAATGCAATCATATAATTTAACATAATATAATGTTTATAATACGTTCTAAAACAGTAAGTCTAATTGTTATTTCTTTTTACTGATTTTTAACAATCCCATGATATAGGAAGCTGAAATTATCAGTTGTTTAGGAGGAAAAAGATAAAAAAAATATATGATTTATTTCATAAATATATGTGCATACTACATATTTGGATTATTGTATTAAGTTTTTAGATTACTTAAAAATAACTATATATCTCCATTAATTTTATTAAACATTGTAAATAATTTTGTTTATTTAATAAAAAAGAAAATTATATATTTATAAAAATTATGTATTATAAGTTAGCATGTAATTTTAGTTTTTAATTATTAGATATAAAATAGAATTTTGTATACCAAACTTGATTACTATTAACTAATATTGGGAAATAATTTAAAATTCTATTTTACTTTTAAATTACAGTTGACTTGCAATATTATATTAGTATCAAGAGTACAGTCCCATGCTTAGACAATGTCATAGCTTATGATCACCTTGACAAATCTAGTACCCTTCTGTCATCAAACACAGTTATTAAAATATTATTGACTATATTCCCAAGGCTATATTTTATATCCCTGTGACCATTCTGTAACTACTAATTTATACTTCTTAATCCCTTCACCTTTTCCATCCATCCCCCAAGCCCTCTCCCATCCAGCAAATGTCAAAATGTTCTCTGTGTCTAGGAGTCCGTTTCCGCTTTGTTCATTTTGTTTTTTAAATTCAACATATAAGTGAAATCATCTGGAATTTGTCCTTCTCTGTCTGACCTATTTCACCCAGCATAATAATACCCTCTAGGTGCATCTATGTTGTTGTAGGTGGCAAGATTTCATTTTTTATGGTTGAATCATATTCCATTGTATATATGCACCACTTCATCCACTCATGTATTGAAGGACACTTGGGTTGCTCCTATTGTAAATAATGCTGCAAAAACATTTGGAGGCATATTTCTTTTCGGTTTTGTGTTTTGTGTGTCTTTTGATTTGAAGTGAGTCTCTTGTAGACAGTATGTATAAGAGTCTTATTTTGTTACTCCTTCAGCCTCCACATTTCTTTTGATTGGATCATGTAATCCATCTTCATTTAAAGTAATTGTTGATAGATATGTATTTATTACCATTTTATTATTCATATTTTAGCCCCTTTCTTTCCTTCTTCTTCTTAAAGAAGACCCTGCAACATTTCTTGTGATACTGGTTGGGTGATGATAACCCCCTTTAGCTTTTGTTGTTGTTGTTGTTCTAGGCAGATCTTTATCTGCCCTTGAATTCTAAATAATAGCTTTGCTGGGTAGAGTAATCTTGGTTACATATCCTTGTTTTTCATCACTTTGAATCTTCCATGCCAATCCCTTCTGGCCTGTAAAGCTTCTGTTGAGAAATCAGCTGACAGTCTTATGGTCAGTAGGTAACTAATTGCTTTTCTCCTGCTGCTTTTAAGATTTTTTCTTTGTCTTTAAACTTTGGAATTTTAATTATATGCATTTTGGTGTAGGCCTCTTTAAATTCATCTTGTTTGGAATTCTCTGTGTTTTCTGAACTTGTACATCTATTTTCTTCACCAGATTTGGGAACTTCTCTATCATAATTTTTTTCAGATAGCTTTTTAATTTCTTGCTCTCTCTCTTCTCTTGATGGCATCCCAATAATGTGAGTATTGGTGTGCTTGTCCCAGATACACTACCCTTATGGGTTTTTTTAATGTTTTTTTTTCTTTTTGCTCTTCTGATTGGGTGTTTTATGCCTACATTCCAAATATAGTGATTTGATTTGATTTTCTGCCTAATCTATTCTATTGTTTATTTCTTGTAATTCATTCTTCATAAGAGTTAGTATATCCTTTATTTCTGAATGGTTCTTTTTTTATAGTTTTCATATCCTTTTTTATGCTGTCTAGTACATTGTTTGCCACCATTTCATATACCATAGTTGTTTTTGTGTATGTGTGGAGATTCCTCTTGTTCTATTATTTGGGCCCTATTTCCTTGTCTTCTCATTTGTATGCCTCTCTATTTGCTTCTATATATTAGGTAGAGCTGCTGTATCTCTAATACTTGGTACAGTGGCCTAATGTAGAACATGTTCTATATGGCTCAGTGACATAGCCTCCCAGGCACCTGAGTTTGTCACTCTCAGTGCACCCTTTGTATCTACTGAGTGTGCTGTCCAATTGTAGTTGAGACTTGACTGCTGTTGGCATGGCACTGGGAGGAACTGATCCCCTAGCCAATCAGCTGTGGGATCTAGTAGCTACTACAGTGGAGGAGTTGCTATTTAGGGTCCAACTCCAACAGATGGTAATCTTTTTTGGTCTGAAGTTGTCCACTAGGTGCATTAGCTCCGGGGCCCCCTTGGAGGTGCAAGGTAAGCAACCAACTATGTCTTATCCAGGGCCACCAAGCATGAGCTACAAAGAAATCTGCAGATGGCTGTTACTTGTGTTGGGCTTAGAGAAGCCTGAGAGATGCCAAGCTGCAAACCAAGACAATGTCACTAGTGCCGTACTTGATAGTTGCCACTTATCAAGAGATATGGGGTATGCTATGGCCAGATACTACTTATTTGAGAGATTTTAGGAAAGTCTGAAGCATGAGCCAAGACAGGTTATTCGTATGGAAAAGCCGTTGTAAGTGGCTTAGGTAAGCTGGCAACTTGGGTGGGGTGGGGTCTCAGGAAATCACCGGGTTGGAGAAAAAAGTCTTAGCCAGGTGGATGGAGGCTTAGATATGGCACCAACCTGCCTGGCTTTGTAGTGGAAGGGACCATAAAAAGAGTAATGACCTCTGCCAGCACTTCTGTTTGGGAGAAATCTGCCTCTCCAGCCCTCATTCTGAAGCCAGATAATTCAGTTATTTCTCTTATGTCCATGGTACCTTTCAAGCTGCTGTCCCTGCACTGGAGCTCAGAGCGAGTGATTCTGAATAAATCCATGTATAGCCCCTTTTAGAGAAATATCTGGAATTCCAGAAGCCTTCTGTCTTTCTTGGCTACAATCTCCACTTGTTTTCAGAACAGATCTGGGACCCTGGAACCCTGCACTGGAACCCTGGGCTGGGTGTTCTGATGTGGGGCTGGGACTATCACTCCTTAGGGGGCATCTCCTCAGCAAGCCAAGATATCCCTCACAATTTTTAACTGCCACACAAAATGTGGGGCCTGCCCCCCGTTTCTCTACCACTCCTACCAGTCTCAGCATGGCTTCTTTATATCCTTAGTTGTAGGACTTCTGATCAGGTAGATTTCAGGCATTCTGAATGATGTTCCATATTTAGTTGTAATTTTGATGTGTTTTTTGGAGGTTTCAAGTACTGTGTTTACCTATGTTGCTATGTTGAACAGGATCCATAAAAAAATATTTTATATAACTGGTAAAACAGGTTTTAACCTCCATATTGAATAACATGCACCCAATCTAAAAGATCTCCTATAAAAGCTTTCCATGGGTGATACTCATTATACATGAACATTTACCTCTTATTATTTAGTTATCTATGTTATTTTTAATTTAAATTTCTATCTGTTTATTAATTGTTAGCACTTTAGCAAACAGGTATAGCAAATTGCCAAGGGGGAGGGGAGATAAAATGAGAAAATAGGGTGATTTTTAGATTCTACTCTGTTTATCATACTAAAGCTACAAAACAAACATGGTTTAAAAGGTCTTTGAGAGAGAACAAGTATAGAATTCCACAGTGGAAATTTTATAATCACTTCCCTAAAAATAACTACATTTTAATTGCCCAAGAAAAAAATTACATCCATGAGAGCCATTGTAGAAAACGAATCATTGTGATAAAGAAAACAGAGAGAAATTAAATTCAAGGCAGAGTATTTACTTAATAGCTTAAGCAGTTGTTAATGTTTATATATTACAATGTGAATTATAAAGCTTGGATAATGAATTTGTTGCTTTTTGAAAAGTCATGAACATTTCAACGCAATACTGCTCATACTGAACAGATATGCAAATATTGTTAAGATGATTGTCTATTTTACAATAAGGTTAATTTTGGTAAAAGGCACATTAACGTATAACCATAATAGGGCTAATCAAGACTGAGTTTGATACAGAAGGCAACAGAGGTAAATGAAAAAGAAAAAAAGATAGCCAATTTGGATAATTTAAGCCAATACAATAATTCTAGTTTTTAAATAAAAGGGTTGTATGCTTTTGGCCTGATGTAAAAAAAAAAAAAAACACAGATGATTTCTTTTCATTTACCTTCTTTTGCAGAACTTATTAAACTTATCTGATTTTGTATGAAGATGGTAAGAAAATCTTGAAAGGAGATAGTTGCTATCTAGCTTATACTGAATATATATTTTGCTTAAAATGTGATGAAATTAATTACTAAGGATTGTATTTGCTTCAGTCCTGATTTTTTTCTGTGAAATAATGATTATACCAATATATTTGAAGATGCATAAATACAATATTCAGTGCAGTAATTAGAAACTAAATTAAATGTTCATTTTTGAAACTAGAAGTCTTTTTAATACTCAACCATTTTGAAATATTATTTAGTATAATTTTGAATGTATAATATAGTTCAACAATAACTCAGCTTTTTGAATCTGGAAGGGATCTCAGATCTTACATGGTGTTGTCTATTCGTGTTTCACATGAGGGAACTGAGGCTTAGAGATGTTATGCAATTTGATCAATGTCACATGATTAATTAAATAATATTTTTCTAGAAATATTATCTACTTTATGTTTCTTGAATGTAAAATCATACATGGATTTACAACTCTCAAAACGAAAGCTTAAAGTGATGTCGTGGCTTGCCTAAAACCATACCACTGATGAAAGATTTGGGGATTTAACCTAAATATATTTTAAATGACCATATTATCTTCTAGAATCATTAAGTCCAAATTTTATTAATTTCATGTAATTAAATGATCAGCCAAATATTTTCCTTGAGCTCCAGGCTTTTAATTCCAGTGGCCTACTTGACATCTCCACTTAAAACTCACAAATATCTCAATTTTAACATGTACAAACTTAAACTTATAATTTTTAAAATTCAATTGGTTTTCCCATTCCCACTTTCTTTGTTTATCTCAGAAAATGGTACAAGCATGTCCCCCAACCATGTTGTGTAAGCCAGAAACTTAGCGATAATTAAATTTTCTCCTTTCTTTACTCACCATATTCAAGCCATTTTGGAGGTTTAAAATTGATTTGAACAAGTGGTCTTTACTCTGTAGCCTCTGTCACAACCTAAATCCAGCATACTTTCAATTACCTGCCTCTGTGACAGTCTCATCACAGCCACCACTGTGCTATTTCTTCCACTCTCTATATAACAAGTTCAGTTATCTGCTTGATAATAAATGAAATCATGTGACTCCTCTAGCAACTGATCATGAATATATTTTCTTACAATTAAAATAATATTAATCTTCTTCATATAGCTTATTAAAATTTGCCTGACCTAATTGCTGTCCATCATTTAACATTTTCCTATCATTTATAATTTTCTAGGTATTCTGCCTTCTTCTAGTTTTTCAAAACTTAAAAGGCTTTTCCACTTTGGGCCTTCTGCATTTCCTTTTGACTGTGGCACTCCCCCTTTTATTTTTCTCATGGTGAGGCTGAGGGGATGTCTTCTGTGGTAATGAAACCAAATCCAAGTTTGGCTGCCTGCTACAATGAACACCAAACTCTTGAGACAGGTGCTGGTGAAAAGGAAAGAGGTTCATTCAAGTGTTGGCCACCTAAGAAGAACTGGGACTCTTGTCCCAAAACCCATTTTTAACATGTTAGTGTAGGCAGGGTTTTTTTACAGAGAGGAAGAGGGAAGGCAGAACAAAGATAAAGGTGGGTAGGTTAAAATGTTTTCTATGTGCAGGTAAGCATAATCCACTCTGATAAAGACCTTGAAATTGATGAAGCAATAGTTTGATGTGCATCATAATGGTTTTATGTCATCCTGGTTTTACGGTTAAAAGTTTGCAAATAGCCCAAAGCTGGGATGACTGGTGGTCAGAGTTTGTATCTTTTGAAGTTAGTTCCTAGAATTCTTATACAAATATGTTGTTTCTCTACAAGTTACATATTAGTCAGAGTAAGCATTTATAGAAACAATGTCAAAAAATGGTGGGGCAGAGTATGGTAGGTTATGTCTAATATAGCCTTAAATTGTACTTATCTCCTGGTTCATAGCCTCATGTTATCCCCCTCCTTTTGGTAACTTTCTTTTAACCAACAGGAGATTTCAATCTAGAGGAAATGTCACTTTCGTCATCGAGTTACAAAGATTTTGACTTCTATCTAGCTAGCAGGCTCTTTCTCACTCTTTCCTGCTTTGATGAAGCAAGTTACCATGTTGGCAAGTTCCTGTGACAAGGACCAGAGGCAGTCCATGACTAGTAGCCATCTACTGAAGTTCTCAGTTCAATAACCCAAATAGAATTGTATCTCACCAACAAACACATAATTAACCTTGGAAGAGGATCCTTTCCCAATCAAACTTCTAGATGAAACCTTAGCCAAGGCAGACACCTTAATCATAATTTTAAGAGCAATTCCAAAGCAGAGGATCAAGCTAGGATCCTTCTGATACAAATAAACTGTGGGACAATAAATTACTTTAAGCTATTAATGAAAAAATGATGCCTAATACATCTCAGGGAAGACTTCACTGACTTACCCTAAAGTAGATTACTCTATCAGTCATTTAGTTTTAATATCACTTATTAAAAACTTGAATTGATTTATCTACTCATCTCTCTGCATACTATATTTAGTTATGGTCTCCTACACAAGTTTGAGTCCTCTGAGTTGAAATGAGTTATGTTTCACTGTACTATTCATAATCCAGTCTTTTTCTTTGTTCCTTTCTTGCCTGGGGTGCTTTTGAAGACTGTGTGATCATTAGGACTAAGGCATTCTCATTTCAAGATACTGGAATTGCCTTCATCTTCATTTTATTCTAATATGTGCTTGCTCTCCTGGATAAACTTACCTTGAAGTTTATATATGTGTGCATATCTTTTATATATATATATATATATATATATATATATAAATCTTTTTATAAAATCTTTTTATAAAAATCTTTTATAAAATCTTTTTATAAAATCTTTTTATAAAAGATATATATATCTTTTATACATATATATAGTTAAATGTATATAAATATAGATCCTACAAATGACAGTCTCAAAATCTCAACACCTTAATTAGAAACAAACCATTTGATATGTGTTTTTATCATAAGAGAGAATGTTATGATTATATTTGTACTTTGATTTTATGAGGATTCCCCCTAAATTGTAATTATAAAATATTTTTTACTACTTCAAGGTCTTTGTCATTAGTATTTGACATAACAATCTTGTGAGTCTGAATTTCTTTATTGTCAGAATATACCTAACATGTTAAGAGTAAATGCATAGTAACTTCAAATACAATTGACACTTGAACCACACAGGGGCTAAGGGTACCTATCCTCATGCTATCAAAAATCCATGTATAACTTATGACTCCCCCAAAACTTGACTACTAATGCCTACTATTGACTGGAAGCCTTACTAATAACATAAAGAGTCAATTAACACATACTTTGTATATTGTATGTATTAATACTGTATTCTTACAATAAAGTAAGCTAGAGATAAGAAAGTGTTTAGAGAATTGTAAGAAAGACAGGTAAATCTAAAATATTTATTGAAAAAAAACCTGTATATAAGTGGACCCATGAATTCAAACCTGTGTTGTTAAAAGGTCAACTGTAATTTATTTTTGCCACATTTTTCTTTTTATTGCATCATAATAAAGCAAATCTATTCAAAGTTTAGTTCAGCATATTTACAAAAATAATTTCCCTTTATTAACAAAAATCTTTGATACAAGTTTGAGATCAAATACCAATCATATTAACAATGTGCTATAGCTAATTTCCACTGATAAGAATGAAAAGAAAATTTGTGTCAACTTTGAATTACTATATGGTACAACCTTTTGTGTACCATTAAATCTCTGATGTGTACGATGCCAAAAGCACAGAAGACACAGAGATGCCTTTTTGATGTGTGTACAGTAGGGGTACTGATCAAAGCTTTCCCAGCACATTCACTTTGTTACCAGTTAAAAATAAAGCCGAACATTGAGACTGACAAATTAGCCATTTGGTCTAAAATAATACTAAAAAATTGATTTTGCCTAGCATAGTCATTTACTTGCTCTTAAGAAGTTTTTTGTGTGTTTTAAATTCATTTATGCTATTTTTTGTATTTGCATTGTATCTTTTATTTACCTTGTTTAGTGTAGGAAATAACCAAAATGTGGACATGACAATGACTTTCATGTAGTCCTGGGGGCAGAGGTTTCTCAAGACCCTTTTACATGGTAAATGTGGTAGGAAACAAAATATTTTTCTTCTCTATAGCTGGGATATTACTCAGCTATGATAAAAAGTTAATGATAAATAATTTATTGTTGAGCTCACATCTCCTAACACTTTAAAAAATTACTCTTCAGATAGCTTATAGCAAATTAGCTCTCAAAAGCAAATTAGAAATTTAGTACTCAGTCAGAATTGCTAAATTGCTCTGATATATCTATAAGGTATACCAAAATTTTATAATTTATTTTCTCATATGTACTCTAAGGCTCACTATAATTTTTCATATGGATTATATTTGAAAAACATGAAATGCTTCATTTGTTATAGAATTTTGTTCCAGAAATTTTAGGATGAATGAAATAAATTATTTAATTTCTTTGTTTACTATGAGATCTGTTTGTTGTTGTTGTCGTTGTTGTTGTAGTTATTGAGACTGAGGGAGATGGAAAGCAAGAATAAGCAATCTCAAAGTGACCAATCTCTGAGAAAACTATACTACTTATTTTCCTCTCTTGAAACTGTCATTTTTTTCTCATTTCATTGAAACAGAATTGAAATCAATACTCTCTAAATCAAATATTCCCTTTTACATTTCATAACGGTTATGCTGTTTATTCTTATGCTGTCTTGTTGCCCAGTCTTTCCAAGATACTTTCCTCTCATCTTTCATTTTGAAGTGATTGGAAGTTAATGAATCCCTCTGCATGGCTCCTGTCTGCAGAAAACACTTCTATAGAACAGGAGTCAACCATGTGTTCTAATCTCCTTTGGTACAAATGGTCAGCAGGGCACATATTTTTGCCCTGATGCTTCATTTTTTGAACATTTTATATAGCTGGAAAAGGCTAGACCCCCATGGAATCTTATCAAAACACTGCAGAGTGCTTGAATGCATCATATTAGTGGTATTAATAAGATGAAAAATTAGCCACTGCAATAGACACTGGGAAATGTTTCAAATCACAGAGAGAGGCTTTCTTCAGGATTCAGCTAAAGAAAAATAGGACAGCAGGGAAATAGATCTGAGCATATTTTCAAAAGTAAGGAAATCAAGCAACGCTTTGGTGAATTATGGTTTCTTATAGGGCTAAATTAAATGTGCAGATGTGTGTTGTTTGGAGGGGTACGTGTACAGCCAATAAAAAATAAGTATCCAAGGACAATTAATTAAATAACTAAAGTAAATTTTGTCTAGGCATATAATTAATAATCTAAGTGATTTCCTTGTCCTTTGAGTTCTTCATGAATTCTCTTCACCGTACATCTGTGTACCTATTGGTGTTCTGAACATAAGAAGCTATGTGAACAAGTTTTTACTTAACTATAGATTAGACTGACAACCATTTTAAATTAGACTGTTGCCTAAATAAAATCAGTTAAAGATTTAAGAAAATTACCAGGGATTTTTACTTAAAAACTGCTTCTAAAAAGTGCCTTACTGAAATATTATTTGTTTTCAGATTGACTCTCTTACAGGGCCCAATTATATTAGATAGTTGCCAAATCCATTTCATCTGTAGGTAAAAGCAAACAGGAATGAAAGTATTTTAGAAAAATAAACTAAAATGGTTAATGGGTGTATTCTTTTATCTTTATTGAGACTATAAATTAATTGAAGAAATATCTGATGTATTTCGGTTCTCCCATATACCTCCCACAGTGTGGGTACTTATTAAATAAACTAATTATCAGCCCTGGATGGTGTAGCTCAGTGGATTGAGCATGGGCCTGTGAAGCAAAGGGTCACCGGTTCGATTCCCAGTCAGGGCACATGCCTGGGTTGCAGGCCAGGTCCCCAGTAGGGGACACATGAGAGGCAACCACTCATTGATGTTTCTCTCCCACTCTCTCTCCTTCCTGTCCCCTCTCTAAAAATAAATAAATAAACTATTTAAAAAAATAAACTAATTATCAGATGAATAAACAAAGAACCCCCTGGAAACACCTTTCTTTCAGTTGAAAAAAATATGAGTCCTATCTAATACTAATTACAAAGTCACTTCACATAGTTACAAAGTTAAAATATTAATATAGTCACACAGTTAAAATATTAATAGACTGTAGACTATATTGCTCAGACTTCAAGGTGAGCAACATTGATGGCTATTGTGCTGTGAGGGGTGAAATCAAAGAGAAAGGACAATGAGACAAGCCTAGCACCAACAGACACAACTGACTACTGGCTCAAGGAGTTGTCTTCTCCTGAAGTTAAGAATAATACAAAAATGAGAATCTAGTAACATCGAAAGAAAAAAATGGAAAGTAATAAAGATGCCAGAGTAGGAGTCTGGACTTGTGCTTTGCAGCCTTGTGAGGGATAAGAAAATATGAAGAAAAAGATACCAGGTCCTGGGAATTAAATTCCAGTATCAATTGATAGGGGGAAAAATGGTGAGTATGAGAAGGATTGATTAGGCCAGGAGAGAGACCTCTACCACATTTAGATGTGTGTGAAGTTAACACGGGCACTCACGTTTGGGGGAAGGAAGGAAAATTGAGCCCAATTCCTAATGTGCAAATGGAAATTTCATTTCTAAAGTGTGTAAAGAGAAATTTAAGAAAAATATACCCACTTTTTTTTCTAAATTAGCCATGCAAATCACTCTCTTCTCTGAGACAAAAGTGATCCACAAAACTTTTCCTCCTTTCTTAATCTCTGTTTCAGTGGTTGGCAGGACCATCTACACTGGGAAACTAAGGACCATCCTCGTTTTGGCCTTGACTTTACCACTATTCAAATGCTGCAAGTCACGTAGGGGTTTTATGATTAAAGGGAATTTAGAAAAGTGGAAGTGGAAAATATCAAATCTGTTACTCAGAACAGATTTCTTTTTTTTGCATAGAAATTACATTTTTTGTTATCTCATGGATATATAAAGTTATAACATGCATAATTATTAAATCTGAGTATATTTGAAGAATTTTGTGGTATTTTTTTCACATTCACATAACTTCCATTACAGTATTTTATTATAGTTGTTCTATTGTATTAGTTATTGTTGTTAATTTCTTTTTTAACTTTTTTTCAATGTTGTTCAAGCACAGTTTTCTTCATTTTCCCCCCAGCACTCTGCCCCACCCCAGCCATTCTTACCTCCCACCCCTGATCCCACCCACCCCCTTGGTTTTGTCCATGTGCCTTTTATAAATGTTCCTGAAAACTCTTCTCCCTTTTCTCCCCATTATCCCCCCTCTCCTCCCCTCTGGTCACTGTCAGTTTGTTCTTTATTTCCATGTCTCTGGTTATATTTTGCTTGCTTGTTTGTTTTGTTAAGTTCCACTTACAGGTGAGATCATATGGCATTTGTCTTTCACCACCTGGCTTATTTCACTTAGCATAATGCAATCCAGTTCCATCCATGCTCCTACCCTTTGTGACAGAATAGATTTCTTTCATTTTATCTCATTTGTTCATCATAACCTTCAGTTGAGTTGATATCAGTAGTCTTAGTTTAAAAATGAGGGAATTAAAACTCAAAGAGAATGTTTGCTTTCCTAAGGTGATATAGCTAGTAAATAACATAACCAAGATTACAATCCAGACCAATAGTCCCATGTTTGGTATTCATTTATTTTATCTTCCTCTTGCTAATAATTAATGGCAATAATCTTTACTTACAGTCAATCAGGAATCAAACCTGATGAAGCAGCCAGCATCTTGACCCTGGGCAGTCATTATTTCTGGGGGAAAAGAGAGCCCTGGCAGTATTTTTTGTGTGCACAAGTGTCTAAAATGTGCAGTAAGTTCTAGGTATGGTCATAGCACGAACATGGAAATACTGTTTAATTTGATTATTTATAAAATCTACCACCAGATAGGTGGGGTTGAGAAGCCAGTAGGTACATGGATCACAACTAGGATCAATATATTACATTAATTATTTTGCATTAGCTAGTCATAGCAATCCTAGGGAAATCAATTTCATAAATGAAACTTTTCATTACAGATATATAAACCTTGAATTTCCATATCTTGATGGTTCTTGCTTCTGCTGCAGAGGTGAATGCTGTATCCTCACTCTTCAAACAGTTGAAAGAGCCTGAATCTCTGGATATCACTCAGACAGGGCCCATCATATTGAACACAATTCACAATGACAGTGTAGGTAGCTGCCAGAGAAAGAAAGAGCATCTATGAGTATTCCTCTCAGGAGACACTGTACCATTGGTTGGGGTTTGGGGAGTGGTGAGAACAGTCTAGAGGTTAAAGCACTGTGTTCCCTTGACTCCCAGCTTCCAAAGGTGTGTGTGTGTGTGTGTGTGTGTGTGTACTAAATAATTTAAGTCTGGTAGGTAAGATAGCATTTTATATTGGATAGATTTTGTTAGGTCAAACAGCCCTACTATAAATAAGTTATTTGCAAAGGCTAATTCTGTTAAGTTTTCACTTATTAGGCAAAGGTGTTGTAATGTGGCTCAGTTTATTATAGGCCTTAGATACTATATAGCATTGACAATTTTGCACTGATAATAGAATGCTTTCACTCAGAAGGGACTTTCATGATTCCACAAACAAATTGTTGGATATCATTAATCACATGTTCCCATTGAATCACAATATTGCCAGAAATAGGAATCAATTACAGGCTAGGAAGCAAAAAGAACTCGAAACATTTGGTAGCAATAATGACTATAGCACACCTATAGTCAATTCACTGAATGAAAATCAGATTGAATCTTGGCCAGATGTCAACCCAATTTCTGCACTGGCAGAAGGAGTTTTAAGAGTCAGGTTCTATCAATTTTATGTTGCAATTTGTTGGATTTCTGATTCTTCCTCTCTTGCCTTGTGCCTACATGCTTTAAATTGTAACTTGTTCTTTCTGGATAAAACACTTCCACAACTTCCCTAGCCCATGGTAACACTACCTGGTGATCCTTGCCGTTATCCATTACCCCAATTTCTTTCTAATCCATTTCTTTACTGGTCCCATAACATACAGAATTTCCAAGTTCAATTTTCAAAACACCACTATTTCACATGAGAACACACACCTTAAAAAGAGTTCTGTGAATTTCTAGCTGTTGAGTTGCTTGAGGGGAAGGCATTTTCCAGCCTGGGCGCATGCTGAGTCATGACCAGGCCGCACTCACAGGAGTTTTCAAAACTCTGACTAGCAGAGTAAATGAAACCCTTGAGTTCTGCCATTTGCAGTGATTGTATTATTTTATTGCATCCAGGAAAGAGAACTCCTCACAAAAAGAAAAAAGGAAGGAAGGAAAGAAGGGAGGGAGGGGAAAGAAAGAAAGAGAGAGAGAGAGAGGAAGGAAGGAAGGAAGGAAGGAAGGAAGGAAGGAAGGAAGGAAGGAAGGAAGGAAGGAAGGAAGGAAGGGGAAATAAAGGAATAGAAAGAGAGAAAGAAAGAAAAAGAAAGAAATGTATTCTGTGTACAATGTGTAGCAATAGGTCAAATCTGAATGCTGGCCAGAGAAACTTTTAAAGGTTTCTTAGCTTTTCTCCAGTCAGCAAGGAATCTTAGGCTTTGTGGGAAATCAAGATTGGTTCTTTATATCTATACATAAATTAAGTTTTGAATTTGTCTAGAATTGGGTATAGTGTTTTTTTGCTGCATAACTCACTTAAATCTCTCTTATTGTTTAACAAACTCATTTCTAGCCCTAATACTCACAATTAATATAATCTGAGAGATGAATGTAAAGAGGTTTTTCAACTCATACATTGAGAATGAGATAGTAGCTCTATTCATGATTTTATAGCATAGGTTGGTCCAGTAGAAATATAAAATAGTTACATATGTAATTTTACATTTTTAACAGCCACACCAATATATTATAAAAGTGAAAGGTGGCTTAAATTTAATGGTATAGTTTATTTAACACAATATATTTAAAATATTATCATTTAAAGATGCAATCAATACAAAATTTTCCCTGAGATATTTTTACACTTTATTTTTTCTGTACCATGCCTCTGAAGTCTGGAGTATATTTTATCCTTACGGCGCGTCTCAAGTTAGACTAGACACATCTCAACTCCTCCGTAGATACCTGAGCTTAGTGACCGCCATACTGGACTCTGCTGTCCTAGTAGATTTCCCAGTCATTTGAGAAAGGTTGTTTCTCCCCAGTTATAGTTATAACTTGTCCATAATGTAATCTTTGGGGGGCAAAAAGACAACACACCTAACAGACCCTGTCACAGTGTCAGGACACAGCAAGTGCTCAGTAAAGGTTTACTGGATGGCTTTCAGCTCCCATTTACAAATATGTACATGGTCTTTTAGATGCTACTATGTGCCAGATACTTTTCTAATCACTGAAAAATTCAGCAGTGCCAAAAATAGACAAAATGTTTTCATGGAGCTTAACTTACAGTGATTAATTAAAATAATAAAGTTACAGAAATACAGAAATATAGCACTTGCAAGTCAATAGCTGTGTTTTAGATGGATTTCCTACTCATCTTTTCTGTTAGTGATCTACCTATTGTCCTTCAGCTGTCACTCACTGGCTGCCAAAGACCTTTTACTGCAGCACCACTTCTTCTTGAGAAGCTTCCTACTGTTTTTCAAGTAGGAAAGTTATTTCAAGTTTCTAAGGCCTTTGACCTTCTTCTTAAACATCTGTTAAACCTCTACTCATAATTTAATGCCACATTCAGTCACTCTCTTGGCCATGAGATTCTCCTGATGCCTATGGTCAGTTATTTACTCTTCATTCCTTGATCACAAAATGTTTGCATGGGTCTCTGTGGTGTCATTTATTTTGGGTGTGGCATGACATGTCAGTTCATATCTATTAGGCCTTTACTTACTGACTTTAGGTTTTGTAACTAGCAGAGGAACTGGCAAATGACCAATGCTCAGAGAAGGTGTCTGAAGCAGGTGGATAGTGTCCTTATCCCGTCTTAGTCCCTTATATTTCCCCCAATCCAAAGGAACCTATGTTTATGGGTTTATGTGCCACAACCTACCTACTGATATTTTTGCGTTTTAACAGTGCTCCAATGGGTAGAATGTAAAGGGTTGCAAAAGTAGGGAGTTAGCATTAAACTATGGGTGGGGGAAGACTAATAAAAAGAAATACTGAGCCTTATCATACTGTATTTTTCAGTGTTCTCCTCTTACCATGAGAGAACCA
Source organism: Carollia perspicillata (assembly GCA_004027735.1). Taxonomy (NCBI): domain Eukaryota; kingdom Metazoa; phylum Chordata; class Mammalia; order Chiroptera; family Phyllostomidae; genus Carollia; species Carollia perspicillata. The sequence goes on from PVKM010015556.1 coordinate 24,622, forward strand.
TTCCTGAATGTGTGTGTATCTAAGTCATAGGTCATTATTCTGTGTTTCCTACCTTCACTGTTTTCTGGGCATCAGTATTTCTTAAGCTGAGCGAATTTCCATTGCTAGTTCATGCAAGATATTTATAAACTATTCATTACAAAATGAGTAAAAATAATGAACTTTGTCCCATCCAGCTTTAACAGTAACATTGTTCAACGGCTTGATGGGACATTAAAGACATGAATGCTTTTTATAAAGCTGTATTACAATCCAGTCTTGTATTTACACATCTGAGAACCTGTACGAATGCTTTTAGACCACATGATCCTAAGAAAAACCGCGGTCCCTGCCTGTGACATTGTTCATCATTGTGTGTGATTTGTTGCATTTTCTAGGCTCATGAATTAGCTCCTCTCTAAGGCTGAGGGAGTCTGTGTCTGTGATTCTAAGATTTTACCACTAGATGGTAATGTAGGTTTACCTACCCAAGCAGAGGATTATCATTGACTTAAGTGTGATACAGGTATGGGTGGAATAAATCACGATACTGTGGCTATTTGGTAAATGATCTACAAATTACTAAAATATAAATTTTAACATAATATACATTTAAGTGATATAAAGACAAACATTATAAATAAAGAAAAATCATAATGTCCATAATGTAATCTTTGGGGGGCAAAAAGACAACACACCTAACAGACCCTGTCACAGTGTCAGGACACAGCAAGTGCTCAGTAAAGGTTTACTGGATGGCTTTTGGCTCCCATTTACAAATATGTACATGGTCTTTTAGATGCTACTATGTGCCAGATACTTTTCTAATCACTGAAAATCACTGTCTTTTTGTGGATCATGTGGACATTACATTATGTAATCTGACCCAACTAGTACCTAGCTACATTTTCCCCATATTATATCTCAGTATGTCTTTTTTTTCGCTTTCTTTCTCTTTTTCCTTTTTGCCTTCATCAAATAAAGAGGTATCTGATTGAATTTATAGTTTTTTTTCTAGAAGCCATACTGAGGTTTTTCTATAGTTAGCTAGTTCTTAATACCAGGATTTCAATTTTGGGAATGCAGGTGGAAGACAGGGAAGTGGGTAAAAAATGCTTGTGCAGTGGGAACAGAAACAAGAATGCCATGTCACGTCTTCCCTTTCTAGTCCAGCGAACCTGAGAAGGTACAGTTCCTTTTCTGCAGAGTGAGGATAATAATAACTTTCCCTTAGAATCGTTGATCCTGAAATTAAATAATGCATATAAAGTCCTTTCTATGTAGTTGGTGGTAGAAAAATGCTAATCTCTTTCCTACCTCACTTTTCTTTTCCTTTCCCTTAAGAATCTAAAAATATTAGTTCATGGCTTCCTTTCCATCCAACAATAGAAGTATATGGCACTTTTCTCAAATTTCCTTTCAATGTACCTTTCTCTATGCTTAAGGAGAATACAGGAAATAGATAAACTTATGTTGATGTGAAACATGTAATTTAGTGCTTTCTAATTATTCCATGTGCTCCTATATCTCAATATATATTTTTATTTTAACAAGTTCTCTCTGGAGAAAACATACACAACCTAAGAAATCAGTTCAATGGTGGGAATTCCAGACAATTGCCTCTTCGACCAAATTATAACGTATGGAGAGAATTGGTCATTTTATGACTTTTTTATGTTTGCTCAGATTTTTAGAACTCTCACTCAGGAGAACATCCAGAAGCCTCTTCCTAAAGTGTGTAACAAATGAGAAAAGCGATAAATGCTATTTACTGAGTTGAGTAAAAGAGGAAACATTTTAAAATATGAATCATTCCAGGGAGATCAATAGATGCAAGAAACTTTAGAGGAGAAAAAAAGTTTATTTATTGACCCTCTTAGGGGTCCCTGTCTGGGTATGAAAAATTAAACTGACAAAATAGGTTCACAGAAGAAAAGCACACCAATTTTATTGAATTTTGACATGTGCATGGAATCCTTCCCAAAATAATGAAGACCTCAAAGAAGAGTCCAGAGCAGGAAGTCTTTCTGTCTTTTAGCCAAAGAAATGATAAGTTTGTGTAGAATTGACATGACAGGGGGGTTCAGTTTAGGAGCAGTAAATGGTGGAGAAGTAACTAGGAAGCTAAGGGTGAGTGTAATGAGGTTTGTTTATGCATGTTTCCTAGCCCCTGATTCTTAATTTCTGGTGATAAGAATGTCTTTATTACTGGAGGGGCAGGGAGGGTAAATTTCACAAGAGACTTTAAATATCACTCCTTTCAGGGAAGAAGGGTGGGGAAGAAGTGTTTCCTGCTTCTGCCTTTTTCCTCATACTTCTGTAGCTTATACTATTAAACATGTCAAGGTGCCACATATTGGGATAATGCCCTTAATTTTATAAAACATTTTAATTTCATCGTCTTTGGTTATATTTTGCTTGCTTGTTTGTTTTGTTGCTTAGGTTCCTGTTAAAGATGAGGTCATATGGTATTTGTCTTTTACCGCCTGGCTTATTTCACTTAGCATAATGCTTTCCAGTTCCATCCATGCTGTTGCAAAAACTAAGTGGGGTGGAAACGGGAGGGAGGTGGGGAGCACTGGGGGGGTGGACTGGGATGGGAGTAAAAGACAGAAAACTGTACTTGAATAACAATTAAAATAAATAAAAAAACAAATGATAAAAAAACAGGAAAAAAACATTTTAATTTCCAAGGTACATTTTGCAAAGAATTAGCTGTTTATTTTTCATGTATTTCACCTCAAATAACTATAAAATGTTTATGTGTGCACTACTGTAGTTTTCTTTCTTGAGGAATCTCTGCCTCCTACTAAAAACTCAGTTGTGCCTCTCCTTTTGTCCCTGCTCCTTCCTCATCTGCTCTGACTGGCAGTAACAGGAGAGGCTGCACTGCAGTTTGACTTTCATTCAGGTTTCCCAGTTCTTTGGCTGAATTAGGTCTGAGCAGCCTTGTCCATCTTAGCAAAAGTTGGACAAAAAGGTAGCAAAAGTTAGCAAAAGTTACCTGATGGTGAAACTGCCCATATCTCACTTTCAAACACCCTTCTCTGGGAGGAGCTTACTGTTCACATAATTAGTACTTAGTTCGCATAGCCTGCAAATACAGTGATAAATGTTTCTTCCTCTAAACAGTATGAGAAAACTTAAAAATCA